>JBBYHK010015380.1:0-11201 GCA_038382065.1 Adansonia grandidieri | reverse complement strand
CGTATAAAATAAATGAATAAGGGCATCAAAATGTGAAGTAAATGAGGTATAATTAATGAACAAAGATATAAATAATAAGACATTGGAAATTAATCTAATTTTTGTTCATTTTAAAGTTAAAAATTATTTTATTTTGATCAAATATCAAAAAATTTCTTGCATTGAAGAATTTCCTGAATTTCTCAAAAACTTGGATATATTTAGAAAATTATTTTTTTGCTTGTAAATTTCCACAATGCTCCATTAAACAAGAACAATGCTTCATTATTAAAAGACCATGATAGTCCATCTTAATGGCCTAGCGGAGGTCCCGAAACCAATCCGGTAACTTGCACCACTCATTCATTTATTATTTTCCTTTTTTTTTTTTCATATTATCGACATTTCATCACATCCAATTAACACTTAAAAATAACATTAAATAAATAGTAAGACATTAAATAAACAAATAAAATAAAGTGCAATATATAAAATAAATATTTTGAAAAAGTAAATTTTAAAATGTTATAAATGAATTACGAAAAAGGTAAACGATATTAAATTAGAAGCCAAAAATAGAGAGCAATTATAAGTAAATATACTCAATAAATAAACAAGTAATAAAGAGGCAAGAAATATAAAATTACTTAAATTAAATAGGATCGAATCTAAGGTGAATGTTTGGGACGGACGTATTTTTCATCTCCAGAAAGAGCATGATAAAGCGGCATTTGAATGCCCATAAAATAGCATCCAAATGCATTAGAGAAAATCAAGTAATTGTGACTTCGGGACCAATTATTTGCATGTCATTAAGTGGGCATCCAAATGCTTTTTATAGACAATTTCGTCTGAACCATTTTCAAACAAACCATATTCAATTAGAGACTACTAGATAAAATGCATCTATCTCTTGCTTAAATAATTTCTGATATCTTAGGATTTAATTGGAAGGTAATAAAATAAAATAATAAAAATAAAAAAGGAGAAGGGTGCCTATGTTTGAAATGCCTAGGGACCATATTGAAAAAATGTGAAAAATATATCATTTTTATGAAATTCAATACATTTCATTAATGTATCGATACATTCATTGTGTTTTGGTCATTCTAGGCTTGGAACATGCATTGTATCGATACAGACAATATTGTATCAATACAATGTATGTTATATCGATACAATGTTGTGATTTCTTGGGTTTTTTGGTTTTGGGAAGCCTCTATGTTAATACAAACGCCTATTTATCGATACTGCATGAAAACTTTTACAATGAATAAGCCTTTTTTTACCCAAGTTATCTTACATTTCACCTTTCTAATGACCTTGGATCACTTCATAACCATATAAGAGGTCTTTCATAAGTATTGAAATATAGGCATGAGAACCACCCACATGGATTAAGCTATTAAAGCTTGAATGAGCTTGGAACAAATGAGTTTAATATTCTAATTGTGTTTGGAAACTAAATAGTATTAAGTTTGGTCATCCTCTAACCATTTCAAGTTTAGTTGAATTGAAATCCTATAGGGTGCTATTTTAAGTTAAAGTTAAAATATCTTTCTTGCATGGAGCCAAGATATGGCTATATTGAGTGAGGTTTCTCTTTGAAGTCATGTAGTTGAGATTGTCCGCCAAACTTAGCTAAAACCATTCCCCCTTTATGAGGATTTCAAACCTTGATTAGATTATCTAAAGGGTTCGATGGTTTACTTGCTAGCAAGCCTGGGTGAATTGTCAAGTTTTCAATAGAAGTGCATAGGGATGAAAAGAAATTATCCAAGAGAGATTTGTAATCCCTTTAATGTCCAAAACAAAGAGGGGAGGAGCCGGTTCTTCGAAAAAAAAATTAAAGAAAAAAAGAAAGAAATAGGATAAAAAAAGGAAAGTTTCTTCAAGTATGATCCATGGTTGTTTTTCTATTTTCTTTCTACTTTGTTTTTGTCCATTTTTCTCTTCCTCTTATGTAAGCTTGAGGATCCTAAGCCATGCTTAAATGATGATTTGAGCTAAAGGTGTAAAAACTAAGTTCATGTTTCAAAACTACTTTTACTTTACATGTTGTTTATGTTTCATATTATGTATCACTCATGCATTTTATGATATTTTCATGCATTATAATCATTATTAACATGTCCAAGCATTTTCCATAGAAATATTATGATTTTGACAACATCACCATGCGTATACATCCCATTTTGTCCGAGTCCTCATCCAAGGCATTAAAGTTCACTATTCAGGGCATAATCAAGGCCATTTGCATAAAGCATGGGTTAATCATCCATCATTCTCAGCTAAGGTGAGGTGTTCGGAGAACCAAAAGTGAGTAATATCCATATTCCATGAGTAGGTATCGATATATAACCCTTATGTATCGATACAAGGCCTCCACGTAATCAAAATCCCAAAATACACTATTTGTATCGATACAAGAGGCCATGTATTGATACATTTGTCCAAGGTATTGATATAATGACATTTGTATTGATACGGAGTTATGCCTTAGCTAAACTTATGAGTTTGGCCAAAATATATCGATACACAAGTGGGAGTATTGATACAGCCTTCATGGTATTGATACAATCTTTAAAGTATTGATATATCTAGGCAAAATTTGCTATATGTACCAATACAAAACTCTTTGTATCGATACGCATAGGCAAAATTTGCCTAGTTCATGCCATTTTCACCCCTTTGCACTATGATATTAAAACATGAATTTGGTTAAGATTTTGCTCACAAAAATCATTTATTCTCATAAATAACTTCCTAAAAATCATATGGATTTTATTTTTGGCTTTAAGCATTGGATCATAACATTTTTGAATGGTCTATTAAGCTTGTTACAATGGCATTTCGTGCTATAATGTGGATTAATCAATGGGCCAAACCGTACTTATTATGTCAACTTATGCATGGAAACCTGCTGCCAAGGCAGTACATCAACCAATGACATGCTAAAAAGTTGCTCCTTAGTACAATGACTCACATGTTGTACACCACAAATGTCTTTATACTTCATCTTTGCTAAGTTTTTTATGGCTAAAATTAAATCCTATATAAGATACATGAATGCTCAGCAAAAGAAAGATTAAACATATTTTACATCAACCTCTACTTCTCAAAAACACTATTCCTATAGGTCTTCCCTAATCCCTCTAAAAACCTTCTATTGCATTCATATTTCCTCTTAAAACTCTAGTCTAGTAATACTACAACCATCAAGCTCATTGTTGGCCACCTTTTCTTGTTAATCCATAGCAAAAAAAGGGAAAAAAGTGAGCTATAAGTGCAAAGTCTTTTATGCTCAACATCAACAAAAAGGTTTTTAATCTTTTGTGTATATTTTCTATTTTTTCTTCATTTATTTACATGTTTTCTACATTTTCATCATTGTAGTGAACATTAATATGCTAACCATGACCTTAGTTTAGGATTTTATACATCTTGTGGCTTTGTTTTTGGTACACTTGGGATTTTTAATGCCTTGTTAACCTCTCCATCATGTTTTCTTATGTTTATGAGCTTGCTTCATCTTGAAAATATGTTCTATTGTTGTCTTGAAAACTCCAACAAGCTTCTTTTCTTGTTTGAGCATGTTCACACCATTCTAATGGCATAATTCTTGATGCAATTCGTAAAGCTAATATCTCTATGCATTTCCTTGTCCATTTCTTTGCATTTTTGTCATCATTTCATGTCTAAATATCATTTTTACTTATTTGAACATGCTTTCCATGTTTATTTTCATGAATATCGTATTTAGTTAATCACATGCTTGTCAAAATGCTTGTTTAATGTTTGTTAAAAATTTGTTTTCTAAACCCCCAAAATTAAGGCTATGTCAACTTCAATAAATGGAGATTAACATAGACTTAAGATTTTCTATCCATTTTTTCTCTAATCTTAGGGAAAATTAAGTTTTTCATGTCTCGATTCAAGGTTAAATGAGCTAAATACTCTGATTTTCAAAATAAAATGTCATTTTTACTTGTATTAAATGGTTTATCCCTTGATTTTGTTGTCTAATGCCCCTTGCTACTGACATGGTTAATGGGTCATTCAATTGTCCTAAACTACTCTTGAATTTTGCAAATGAGCTTGTGAAGCCACTGTCACCAACCCCCTTTTATCATAGACATTCAAATGTCCATATTTTGAGTCTAGTTCTAGAAAATCCAAAAAACCAAAAATTTTCCCTATTTAATGATGGCAGCATTGTAGTCATGACTTGAAAAATCATTTTCGAACCATAAACAATTTTTATCAATTTTATAATATTTTCCTTAAAGGGCATCAGATTACCTTTCTAACAACAGCACATTTACCCTCGGATCATTCTAAATGAGAGAGTCTCGATTTTTTTAACCAACATTGTTTGGCACCCTTGGAATTAGTGATTTGCATTCTATTTGGATGATTTTGGTCCACCAAATGGTTTTTCTAGATTTTCTAATTATTTTTCTCAAAAATTTCATGAAATTCCTTTTTAAAAAAGGTATTATTTGTGATTAAACAATTCCAAATGAGTCCGGAATGATTTTTCAAAGTTTGCTATGACATTTCTTTCGCACATGTTGCCAATGTTAAAATAATCCCTATTTTAAAGATTATTTCCACCTGGAAAATGATTTTCTAATATTTTTGGAATATTTTTATATTAATTCTCATCGAGTTATCTTTCAAGCAGCACCTTACCCAATCCCTAGAACCTTCAAATTAGTTTGGAATAAAATTGAAAATGAGGATAGTGCATTGTTGTCCCTTCTTTTCAGCTTAGTCAAAATTAATTTATTTTTCTAAAATCCCTCGAATTGAGTTAAGCCCATCCCCATTGAGTCCAAAAATGTACATGTCATTCTTTGGGCTTGCATAGAGGCACAAATATCTTTTCTAATTTTATCAATTTCCTTTTTAAAAATAAAAAATCATCAAATTTGTTAAGAAATATCAACAATGTCATGTTTGTCAAAAAATCTTTAATCAATTTAAGTTTTTTAATTTTGCCTGTCCAAAAATTATCCAAAAAAAATTAGATTTCCTCCTTTTCGTATTTTCTCTGAACTTTCCAAAATTCAAACCCAATTTTCTTGCCTCAATCAACCAATGGATTCAAACATGTCTTAAAAATTGTTAATTTGGTTGTTTCTACATAAATTATGATAATTATGAGATACATTTTGCGTGATTTATTTTAAGCTTATCTCATTATTTTATTTTACTAGCATGTTTCCCTTTATGGTGTTCACTTTACATTATATTTCCAAATCATTTTCAAAAATCATAAAGACCATGTTTTGTGTTGCTATCTCTCCAGTGTTTGAACGAAATATCTTGTTCTCAAAATTAAATCTGGAGCTCATTTTGTTGAAAATCTCTATATTTGAACCTTTCCAAGATACAAATGGGATTAAAATTTTTTATAAAATCTAGATTTAATATTTTATAAAATTCATGCATAAGAAGGGGATTATATCAAAATAATGACACGTTAAAATTAAGAAAACTATTACTAAGTTAAGACATGGCTAAAAGGCACCGATTTTGAGCATCGTAGGGATGTTGATATTTCCCCATGCGTAACTAACTCTTGAACCTAACCGTTGAATCTTTGGCCCACATAGACCATGAAATTAATGTTTCAAGTTTTGTAACTCATATTATCAATTTTGATAGGCATCCGATTATCACTAGCCCAAAAGTTTGATGGCCACTCCACATGTCAGCTACTTCGTGGTGGCCATTCAAGACCAGTTGGATGAGCAATTCATCCAATAGTCCCCTTTATCATTATGAGCTGAGAATCCATATTTTCTCACTCCCATCATGTCAAAAGGAGGAGTCCTAGTCGAGAAGACACTTTTTCATCAAGAAAAATTATTTTTAGTCACACATGCATCTTTTGTGAATATGCGAGGCACGTTGCCAACACCATGCATAATAATAAATCCATTTATGTTCATGCCATATTTGTATGATTGTTGAGAAAAGAAATGTTTATGGATGTATTTAATAGTGGTAGAAACAAGAGGACCATATATGCATTCTTATGTATTTTAGGGTCATTTTAATCATTTGCTATGATTTAGGACCATTTATGCAAATTCATGTATTTTAAGGTCATTTTAGTAATCTTCCATGATTTAAGGGTTATTATGTAATTTCATGCATTTTTGCTCCATTTTAGTCATTTGCCATAACCTAGGACCATTTATGCAAATTCATGCATTTTAGGGCCATTTGAGTAATTTGCCATGTCTAAGCAATTTTTACGTCATTTCATGCATTTTAATGTCATTTAGAGACTTTGATGCAATTTTATGGATTTTGACTTCATTTAGGTCATTTTGCATGACTTAAGGACTTTTATATCATTTCATAAATTTTAATGTCATTTAAGTCATTTTCCATGATTAATGGACTTAAATGCAATTTTGTGAATTTTGATGTCATTTGGGTCATTTTTCTTGATTTAGGGACTTTTATGTCATTTCATGCATTTTAATATCATTTAGGTCATTTTCCAAGATTTAGGGGCTTTTATGCAAATTATCTATGTTAGGGTTATTTAGGTCATTTTTTATGATCTAGGGATTTTCATGTAATTTCATGTATTTTAGAGATATCTTGGAGTTATTCTACAAAATTTCATGCGTTTAAATCATTTTCTATGATTTAAGGCCATTCCATAATGTCCATGCACGCTAGGTTAATTTAAATTATTTTTCATAACCAAAGGATCATATTTCAATTTTATGTATGTACTTTGGAGTAATTTTCATGATGTTATGCTTTAAATTTAATATGTTTTTATGTTAATTATTATATAATATTTTTAAAAATCAGAGGCAATATCCCCAAGCTAAAATAGTTCCTAGGTATGCTTCCACTATATGGAAGTTACCTCATCGATTATTTTATATAAAAGAATACTCTCTTTAAATAAATAAATTGAGATTTTTATTTTTTTTTCAAAAATAAAACTTTCTTATTTATTTAGGTTTTCTGAAAGGATGCGAAAAATACTTTAATTTTCAAAAAATATAAAAATCTAATTTACTTAAAATAGAAAAATATATTAATTATTGATAATTTCAAAAATGGAGAATTATAATTAAATACCAAAAGAATTAAAATAAATCATAATCGAGCCTTTAGTTAACATGTAATTAAAAGGGTACCAAATTTTAGGCATCATGAGAGAGATTGATCCTTAATCATGATTGTAACCAACTCCCGAACCTTTTCATGCAAACTCTGGTTTGGTATAAACGTAGTGATCAATCATCTCACATAACCAAAAATAGATTAATAGTGACTCGGAGTTATTTGGTCATTTTGTGACAACTATTTAGGGTTAAGTTGGACATGCAATTCGTATGAAAATTAAGCCTTGTTCCAATACAAGAAAATAAAATTTATTTGTTTAAGTCTGGTATGTCGGATTTGCGTTCGATATATTACAACATTTTTCTAGGCAACCCACTTTGTTTAAAACCAAAAGGAGCATTTAGATACTATGGAAAGGATATCTAAATGCTCTTTTGAAAACATGGATTTTGCTTGAAGAAAGAACTTAAGGTATTTTGATACCTTTTAGTAAAACATGGATTTTACTTAAAAAAGCTTAGAATATTCATATACCAAAGAAAGGGTATCCAAACAACCTTTAATAAAATGTTGGTTTTACTTAAAAGGCTTAGGGCATTTGGATTCCAAAAATGGATGTTCGATGCCATTTAGTAAAATGTGAAATTTGACTAAAAATTTTTAAGGGCATTCGAATACGAACGAATGTATATCTGAATGCGATTTCTTCATTTTAAAATCTAGTTCCAAAAACTATTCTGAAATAGTTCAAAAATCAATTGAAAATATCTCAATCTTCTAAATATTATAATCAAAGGAAGAAACACCTATAATTATTGATTTTGATGACAAACTCTTATTTGTTTAAAATTTCGGAAATATTTTTGGTAACTTTCACAAGACATTTGCATGAGTCCTGAGCATTGATTGCTCACCGTTGTACTAGAAATGTGATTTGTATCCCTTTTCCCATTTTCTTTTATTTACTTCTGCTTCTTTTATTTCCTGGAAACTAATGAAAACCAAAAAACGGCCAACGCTTAACGAATTTAAATATGACCGAATCCAAATGAGATGGGCTTTGAGAAAGGAAAAAAAAAAAAGGCTTCAAATGTTGGCTTGATGAGAAGCTTTAACAGACATTCGAACCAGTAAGCATGAAAACCATCATCGTGACAATTGATTAGTCACTAATAGTTAAGAATCAAGAAACTTTCTATTGAGAAATGATTCTAGAAAACTAAAATAAAAAGTCAAATCCAACAAACGGAAAAAGAAAGCCATAATAAAATGAAATCAAAAAATGTTTGAGAATGGAAAACTTGGAGAAAACGAAAGGTAAGAAGGCAGCCTTGGTTTGTGTTCCACATCCCAACATTTCCTCTGCGCTTTCTTTTCTGTTTTCTTCTTTTCCTCCCTTCTTTATCTTTTTTTCTTCTCCTTCTCTTTGCCATAACTCAAGCCATGTAAACTCCTATATAGAAACCTCCCTCTCTATCAACCTAATTTCCCCTTGTTATATACTTTCTTTTCCTAACTTAATAACCATTGGGCCATTTTATCCAAGGGCCATTGTTTTGCCTTTGAATGCCTCTTTCTTCTTTTTTTATCCCTTTCTGTGTGGTCTCTTGGATCTAAAAAAAAT
Organism: Adansonia grandidieri; assembly: GCA_038382065.1. Lineage (NCBI taxonomy): Eukaryota > Viridiplantae > Streptophyta > Magnoliopsida > Malvales > Malvaceae > Adansonia > Adansonia grandidieri. Next base: position 2,491 of record JBBYHK010015380.1, on the reverse strand, counting down.
AGAAGACTTGGATTAGAATATGAAAGGAAGGAGAGGGAATGTATGAGTTTGCAACCTAATTAACCCCAAATGATTTATAACATCTAAACAGTTACATTAGATTGGAGTTAAATTTTATATATTTGCTAGTTGTTACCCATGCGATGCACTGATTTTTAATAGTTACAATAATATTTACATAATTTATTGTCTTGTTATAGTGTTTTTGTTCGATATCTTGTTATTTAACAAAATATTAGAAAAACAGAAAATATAAACATTTAATAATTAAATCAAACGCAGATATTAGAAAAAAAAAAGTTAATCAACCTTAAACACAACTAAAAATAATGTAATCTTATATAAATATATAAAACCTAAAACAATTAAAAGGACAATTGTCCTATGTGGACGATCCATTCTATGCATAGCATATATCCTACATAATTAATTTAAAAACAAATAATGTAAATGGACTGTAAAGACATATAACATGTAACACAAATAAGACAAAATAAAAAAAAAAAAAAAAGAAATTAAAAAGAAAAGAAAAATTAGAAGAAAAGCGTAGCATGCCTTCAAACCAACTTAAATATTCTCCTTTTTCTTCTATCAATAAAATAAAAAAATCAATATAATTAAAAATTAAATTAAAAAATCAATCATTCACGTTACTATGCTAAAATGAAAATAATTGACTGCAAAAGAATGGTTCAATATATTATCAAAGTAAAAAGATGATTGTAAAGTGCTATGTAATAATAAAGCTATGTGAACAAACTATATGTAATGCAAAATGGAATTGAAATTGTGAGGATTCAGAGAAGCACACCTATTTATTGGTAAGGTTTAGGAAAAAATTTTAATTTAATTTAATTAGTATACACTTTAAAGGGAGCAAATTTAGCATTTGAAAGAGTTGAAAAATTTATAAGAAAATATTATTTGTAATTTATATTGATTGCCATGCAATTATATTATTAAATTTTTCAAATTTATGCAATTCATACATACGATCTATTAATGGGATTTTTTTTTCAATTTGTTTTAACTTATACTTAACAGAGTAAAGAAATAATATAATTACAAAATTTTTGCTATTTTATATTTCCAAATATATTTCATAACTTTTTGATCCTTAATAATAGAAAGAAATTAAGAACTCTTAATTGTATATTGCAATAATGATTCAAAACATTATTAATAGAGACATATTAACAGAAAAAATAATGATGATCTGTGTATACACGTTAACGTTGGATCTCTATTTTAGCTTGAATTATAGTATTAATTAAAATACAATTTATATATAAAAAAGCTATAATATTAATTTTTTAACATAATTAATTGGTGAGTAACTAAGAATTGTTTCTTAAAATAAATTCTTTTTAAAAAATTAAGGCAACCTATGAAGTAATTACACATCTTTATCACTTAAGGAAATTAATCTCTTATTCATATTTATGTAAAAAGGTAAGTCCATTTAAATTTTAGAAGGAAATAAATATAATTTATTATATGAAATATTTTGAAATTTAAATAAAACAAAATTAAAACAATTAAATGTATGATATATAACATTTATTTAAGGCTGTATATATGTCAAAATAGTAAACGATATGCATTGAATATTTTCCTTTTTAATGAAACTCTTTGAGTTTCATATATTTATTAGTTTTAAACCTGTGTAATACATAGGTATGCAAGTATATATAAAAATCACAATATAATTAACAAAATTTATATAAGAATTTTAACCAAAAAAATATATTAGAATAAATTTTAAAAAAGAAGTAATAAAAATTAATTTTGGACAGCTATATGCAGCTATAAAAAGATAAAAGAAAATTTTCCCCGTAACTCACGTTTTTTCTGTAATATATTATACATTCTTATTTTGGTATGGAAACCTTACAAAAAAAAAAAAAAAGATTAATATTCATTAATTTTCAAACAAAAAAATTCAAGAATAGAAAACTAAAAATAAAAACAACCAAATAATTAAAATCAACATTAATATGATAATTCTTACTTAAACAATCTAAAAGAATGTATATTAGTAATACTAAAGTATATTTAAAATAAATAAAAGAACATAGTACAAATTATTTGTTAAGGTCCAGTTAATAGATCTTGAACTATTAACCTAAAACAGTTTAAATTGATAAATATTAAAAGAAACGAAAAAAATCATCGACTTATACACATTATCGTTTACATACAAACAAAATATTTGATGAGACAAAAAAAAAATTATGAAGCGGATAAAGGTCCCACTAAAGAAAATTTTAAATTTCATTCTCATTTTGTAACAAAAAATTGCATAAATAAAAATAAAACTTCAAAAAAAAATAAAAATAAAATAATAGGTTGTTTACATATCATAACTAAACTAATGCTTTCAAACACTTTTCAAGAATAGCTCCTAAGTAACGTTTGTTTACATAAATGTCACCATTTATAGTAAGAAACCTATGAATAGTTGTAAAGTGGCATTCATATTATGAATTCT
>JBBYHK010015369.1:0-11202 GCA_038382065.1 Adansonia grandidieri | reverse complement strand
TAATATTTTCAAGCACTAAACAAGTTGCATTGAACATTGTTATAAGAATGCACATAAAATAACAATGAGAAGCACAATGAGTATATCCATTATGTTTCAAAGTACCAATTTGATTGGCATTTTTTCCTATCTTAAGCTCATCAATAGCTTGTAATTCTTCATGATGTTTGTACTAGGCATAAGCAAAATTGATATGAAAGTGAAATTATTGAAAAACTCATGAACAAAATATATCTCTCTAGATGTAGCAACAAGAACTAATTGTAGCTAACGAGCTAAACAATGCGCATAATAAGCAAAGTACAATTCTAAGGAAAAATGCTTGCTGTCCTTTTTGTTCCCTATGCGTATCATTAGCTCAATCTTAAACGTTGAGAAGTTCTATGTATCCAGGGGCTTAGTTAAGAGGGGGCTGACAGGGGCCTTGACCCCGTTTTAAATTTTTTTAAGGCTTTTGTAATGTATTGTATACATGTTTGAGAATAAGGTAATATTGCATTTGGCCCCCCCAAAATTTTTGCAAACTCTGTTGGAGTTTAATCTATCTAGAAGATTAAAAATACTACGAAACACATAAACTAGTTAAACAATATTGCTATGGATCAAAAATTATAAACGAAATTACAAAAAAAATATGTTATCGGAAAAAGAAAATCCAAACAACAAATTTTTTCTAAACGAGTCAAGGTTTGTAACCCCTGACCTTAAGACGTTTATCGCATGCCCAAATGTGCTCGATAGATTCTGCAATACGTCTCTTAGGCCTTCTCGATCTCATTACCAATCGATAGCACTTTCAAATGATAACACGTCGAACTAAAAGAATGATATGATTTTCTCTGTCAAAGATGACACAGCACAAAAAGTTACAAAGCTAGATAAAAAGCCTTTTTTTCCCACATCAGCTTTTTTTAAAGGATTGCTTCACCTAACCACCATTTGTTTCTTGAATTTGACCCTTAAAAGCAACAATTTTAGACCATGGCATTAAAGTCATAAAACCTACGTTTCCATCATTAAAAAGAAACAAATTGTTCTAAAATTGAAACAAATTCAAACTAAGCTACTTTCAAACTAAGAAACATTTCAAATATTAACTAAAAAGCTATTCGGACAAAATTAATGTTCAAAACTATTACCAAAATGTTTTATTAGATGATGATTCAACCTTTCTTCCTCTTCAAGCAGGCAATTTGGAAAAAATTCCTCATTCACCTCGGATGTCAATCCTAAAAATTAAATTTACATTGTATATCGTAATATGTATATCACACGACCAACTTTATACACATATACGTATTTTATATTTATACACTATTAAATGTCATTGATATCCAAGAATCCCCTATATGAATGGAAATTGTTAGATTAAAATGACAAACTAACTCGAAATGAAATAGAATATCTTTAAGGAGTTATTGTATTTGCATACGTAGCTTTTGGCCTTGAACCTTCTATAGCAACAATTATCGGATTTACTCAACTAACTAATTAATTTGATATCTTAAAATATTCAGCCTTTCATGTAAACCCAGACAATAAGTGTCACACAATCCTTCTTCAAACATTTTTGGTTCTCACGATTGTGTTCATTTTGGCCTTGAATATGTCCTGGTTTCAGAGAGTGCTTTAGATAATTTACCCTTATCAATTCCCATAAAAATGGCCACGTTTCACAGTCACATAGGTGATTTCTCAATTAGGGTATCCTGCCATAACCCATTTGATCATGTCAGGATATAAGAATCATTAAAAGCATAGCTTAATCGAACTATTTTACAGGCAGCACTGATTCATCATAAGAATGGGTAAGAATGTTTAACTCTTTTAGTGCTCTCACTAAGTTAGCATAATTTGGTTGTCCCTTTGAACTTAGATCTTGGGATCTCCAATCAATTAGCTTGGATTTCCATTATGTAACTTCTATTTTGTAGGCTTAAGTCCTATTCCCCTAGATGATTTAAAGACTTGTTCTCTTGTTAAACCTTTTGTAAGCAGATCTGTGATATTATCCCTTGATTTCACATAATCAATAGAGATAATTTCAGTTGAGAGCGACTGTCTTACTGTATTTTATCTTTGACGAATGTGTTGAGACTTACTGTTATACAAACTGTTCTTTGCCATATGAATTACAGATTTGCAATCATAATGTATACATATTGTCGACACAAGTTTCGACCAACCTAGAATATCTTTTAAGAAGTTTCGAAGCCATTTTGCTTCTTTCCCAGTTTTATCTAAAGCTATGAATTCAGATTCCGTAGTGGATCTAGTTATACATGTTTGTTTAGAAGATTTCCACGACATTGTAGCTCGTCCAATAGTGAAGACATATCTTTTGGTGGATTTTGAGTCTTTAGTATCTTATATCTAATTTGCATCGCTATATCCTTCAAGTACAGTTGGATATCTCGTATAGTATAATCCATAATTTGAAGTATATCTCAAATATTTGATTATTCTCAAAATAGCCTTCTAATGATCCAGTTCAGGATTATTTGTATCTACTCAGTTTATTTACAAAGTAGGCTATATCTGGTCTTGTGCAGTTCAAAATGTACATTTGACTACCAATTATTTGCGAATATTCTACCTAAGATATCGCGTCACATTAACATCTATGATTGTTTTTGCTACATTGGTATCATTTTTATTGAATTTCTCAAGGATCTTATTCACATAATGATCCAAAGTCAACATTAAACCATCTTGTGATTTAAAAATTTTAATTCCTAAAATCACATATGGTAAACCCATATCTTTCATGTCAAATTTATTGGTCAACCATGCTTAAGTGGCTCTAATTATCTCATCATTACTGCCAATGATCAGCATGTCGTCTAAATATAGACAAACAATGACATACCCTTCATGTGTACTCTTTATGTATACACATTTATCGTATTCATTAATATGAAACTCGTTTGACAACATCGTATTGTCAAATTTCTGATGCCATTGTTTTGGTGCTTGTTTTAAACCATATAATGATTTAACAAGCTTGCACACCTTCCTTTCCTATCCCAAAACCTTAAACCCTTTGGGTTGTTCCAGGTATATTTCTTTGTCTAACTCTCTATTTAGGAAAGCTGTTTTAACATCCATTTAGTGTATCTCGAGATAGTTAAGAGCTGCTACAGCTATTAACATTCGAATGGATGTTATTCTTGCTACTAGTGACTACGTGTCAAAGTAATCAAGCCCTTTATTTTGCTTGTATCCCTTTATTACAAGTCAGGCTTTATACTTATTTATAAATTCATCTACTTTCATCTTCCTCTTAAATATCCATTTGCATTATAAAAGCTTATGCCTGTGAGGATGATCTATCAATTCCCATCTATGATTTTGCATGATGGACTCTATTTTACTATTAACTACTTCTTCCCAGAATGTTGCTTCCAGGGATGACATAGGCTCTTGAAAAGTTTGAGGTTCATTTTCTAATAGATAAGGCAAAAAATATGGACTATATGTAGTCGGTACTTTAACCGATTTACTCCTTCGAGGTTCGATTTGTTCTTTCTTATCCTTTTATTTAGTTGATTTTCAACCTCGGTTTTATCGAGTTTAAAGTTTTTAAGGCCTCGCCTTTGCTTCTTAGCAAAGAGACGTAACAATATCTCATGCTATCATCAATAAAAGTAATAAAATATTTTTTCCACCTCTCGTTTGCACCAACTTTAGATCATAGATATTCATGTGAATTAAACTAGGGGTTTGCTTCGCCTTTCTTTTGAGTAGAAATGAGCTTTTGCAAATTTGATTCGAACAAGTCTCGCACTTGTAATTTTTATCAATCCGAAATTTTAGAAGCAAATCAAAATTATTAATTCTTTGCAAGGTCTTAAAGTTTATATGACCTAATTTACCATGCCATAGATTAGAAGTCTCAAGCAAATATGCAGAAAAAGAACTTGCTTTATTACCATTTTTGTTTTTGGATACAATTGTCATTATGTTAAACTTAAAAATCGTATTACAGAGATAACCCTTCCCTATGAACATTCAAGATTTGGAAAGCATAAACTTATCAGATTTAAAAACTAACATGAATATGTTTTTACTTAATAATGAGCCAGACGTGAAGTTCTTACAAATTCAAGAGCATGAACAATATTGTTCAAGATTAGTTCTTTTTTGGGGGTCATCTTCAACACCACCTTCCTATGGTTGAGAACTTTATAGATTGAAGAGTTTCCCATAAATAATTACTTATCCAAAATAGCTTCTTTGTACTCGGTGAAACTCTTCCTATCAGAACATACATGGCATGTAGCACTGGTGTCAACCCATCAGGCTTTCTATCAAGTTCACTTATGATACCACGATGACATGCTCAATCTCATTATCATCAATTAGTTTAGCTAGAGCTTTCTTTTTCTTGTTCTTGTTCTGATTATGATGTCAATCTTTGGTACAGTGTCCTCACTTATTACAAACAAATCAAGTTCCCATAAACTTCTTGATAGTTGTACCTTTGTTCTTATAGGAAAAACTCGCGCCAATATGTTTCATTTTATTGGTCTTTTTCACATGTTTTGCAACATTTGCTTTGGCTTCCATATTTTAAGCCCTAGCTTGTTTCACTGAACCACGATTATCATTTTTAATTATCAATCAAACAATCAGGTCCTCCAAGCTCATCTTATTTCTCTTATGCTAAAGATAATTCTTTAAATCATTCCATAAAGATGGCAGTTTCTCAATCAACGCAGCCACTTGAAATGACTCATTTAACACTAGTCCTTTGGCAACAATTTCATAGAGGATCAACTGAAATTCCTTAACCTGACTAATCACGGTCCTAGAATCTAGCATTTTAAAATTTAAAAATTTACCGACCATAAATTTCTTTATATTGGCATTCTTTGTTTTGTATTTTTGGTCCAAGGACTCCCACGGCTTTTTTACTATCTTCATTGGATTATACACGTTATACAATGAGTTGTCCAAACCATTAAGGATGTAATTTTTGCACAGAAAGTTTGATTATTTTCATACTTTAACCGAAGCTACAGTTGTAACATTTGTTTCCTCTTTCTCAAGAATCGGGGTCTTTTCATTTAAAAATTTGGCCAAATTAAGCGTTGTCAGGTAAAATAGCATCTTTTTTTGCCACATTTCAAAGTCTACCCCATTGGACTTCTCGAGTTTTTCTCCATGCATAGTGTGGGGGTAGTTGTGCAAATGGTACACTCCTATTACTAATATTTGGTTCAATCATCTATTATAAAATAGCGAGATCAACTTAGTCTTTACTTTCAATCTTGTTAAAAGCAAGTTGAAGCTTACTTGTACGAACAAGTTAAAATACACTTCAAAAAATCAGCTAATTAATACAAATAGTAATAATCAAACTGAATATATGAAATACATATGAGGTTTACACTTAGAATTTAATTATTAATTACTAATAAACAAGTATAACATAAAATCTATAACGTGCAAGGAAAACTAATATATATATATATATATATATAAAACAAACCGAAAATGTAAAGAACTAAATGATCAATGTATGGATACATTAAAACATGCATCGATTAAAATCAATCTATAAACAATACTGCAAAGAATATAACCTATTAAAAATATAAAAGATCATATAAGTACATTGATATGATAAAAATATGAAAAAAAATAAAATAAAATTAATCAAGGACATGTCAAATCAAATACTAAAACATGCTTAGGAAATAAATCTAAATACATATAAAAGCTTGGCAAGGATTAATGACTGGAACACAATGATCAAGATATATCACTAACCCACTTGTAGATTCCAAGTATGAAAAATCATTAATATATAATTATAAAATCAATTGATTGACAATCAATACATATCATGAAAGAAAGATTTCAAGAGCGTGTAATTTTATTCAAACAATTACAACATAAAAAAAAATTGAAGAAACAGAGTCACAATTACAACTAAGTAATAATATCCAATATTAATATACGCATGATACAACACTTAAGCAATTAGTAATTCGACTGATTTATAGCTAGTGCTAATTAAACAAATTAGTATCCGGACTATTATATATGGTAAACAAACAGATTTAAGAAAATAATATATTAAAATACCGTGAACATCTTAAGTTGTTAGAGTTTAATTTGTGTAGAAGATTAAAAATACTGTAAAACACATAAACTGATTAAATAATTTTGCTATAAACTAAAAATTATAAATGAAATTACACAAAAAAATGTTATAAAAAAAGAAATTTTAAACAATGAGTTTTATCTAACAGAGTTAAGGTTTGCAACCTCTGAACTTCAGATGTTTATCACCTACCCAGACATGCTTGATAGATTTTGCAATACATCTTCTAGGCCTCCTCAATCTTATCACCAGTTGATAACACTTTTAAACAATAATACGACAAACCAAAAGAATTATATAATTTTCTTTCTCGAAGATGACACAGCGCACAAAGTTACGAAGTTGGATGAAAAGCCTTTTTTTTTTTTTCATATCAATGTTTTTTAAAGGATTGTTTCACCTAACCACCATTTTTTTTTTGAATTTGACCATTAAAAGCAATAGTTTCAAATCATGGCATTAAAACCATAAAACCTATGTTTCCATCATTAAAAAGAAACGAATGGTTTTAAAATTAAAGCAAATTCAAACCAACATACTTTCAAACTAAGAAATGTTTCAAATATTAACTAAGAAGTTGTTCGGACAAAATTAATGTTCAAAACTATTGCAAAAATATTTTATTGGATGATGATTCAACTTTTTCTTCCTCTTTAAATGGGCAATTTGAAAAAAATAATTTCTCATTCACCTCAGACATCAATCGTGTAAATTAAATTTATACCATGTATCTCAATACGTACATATATGTATTTTGTATTTATACACTATTAAAATATTGTTAATATTCGACAACTCTTAGATTACATTGTATGTTCGCTTGAAAGTAAGGTAAAATTATGTTTGGCTCCTCCAAAAATTTTTAATTTAATCCCTTTTAAATTTTTAGCTTAATAAGATAAATTTGGTAACATTTTTTATATCATTCGTTATTATTAACTTAATTCTCCTTGCCTTTTTAATCAATCAAATAGGTACAATTACGTCAATTTTTTTGTTGCTCAACCAATTAAATTAATTATTATGTTAATGTTTTTCATATATGCCATAGTGAGAACAAATTAAAAAGTTAAATTATTATAATTACAACAAATTGTACATTATGTCTTTTACTTTTTCTAAATGTATATAATATCAAGTAATTCTATGCATATTGTAATTATTTTAATCAGATTATAATTTCTTTGATGTTAAAACTATAATTCTTATTAAATTTTTTACATATGCAACATAATTTATAATATATGAAAATGAAAAATTTTTTATTTCAATATAAGATTTTTATTTTTTCTTCACAACAAAGCTACTCACAAATCGAGTTAGGTGGAACTCAAATAGCAAAAAGTTTTGCTTACCTAGCCCAGTCCAACCCATCTAACCTTTGGTGCCTTTTTTTTTTTAATTGTAGATGGAAAACTTATTTTTATGTTTTATTTTTAAAGATATTTTATAATTAAAATTAAATAAAAATATTTTTAAAAATAAAAATAAATCTCAATCAAACTTTAAAAACTTATTCAGGCTAGAATATTAAATTATACGAATAACCTAGTTTTTGGACAAGTCTATTTTATAACAACTTTTTTTTTTACTTTAATATATATATTTCAGTCCTTTAACGATATTCAAACTTTACCCCTTTATATATATAATTCAGTCTCCCTTAAAAATATTCATGGCTTCACTTCTGTATGTATCCATCCTTTTTTAAGACAATTCTTTAGACAAAGACTTCATTTTTTCACTTTTCAAATGGTAAATTTTTTAACATCAAGATTTGATGAAAGATAATAACATATATTTCAATCCTAAGAGTTAATACAAATGTATCTTTAACATAAGCAAAATCTAAGAAATGTTACCTAATAAAGCCATCTTTATAATAATAATAATAAAAAACCTCAAAACAAGATTCATTTGTTCTCTTGTGAATTTATCACAAACCTCATGTACAATAATGCGAAATTCTAAATTTCTAATATGTTCATCAATCTTGTTTCGCACTTTATTAGCGAGAATATACAAAATCTCATTTTGAATTGAATAAGAAATATACTTGGTGGATTTGGGAGTATTTTCCAACAAAACCTTTTTAAAATTATCATTATAGGAAGCAAAATAAACTTAAAAAATACTTCACGATTTTTTGAATCATGTCTCATCAAAGTTTTTAAAAACTCAAGCTTGAAATGCAAGTCACTAGCTTGTTATTCAAAATTTTTTTGAACTTTATTGATGCATTTCTTTATCAATGCATTTCTTTATCAATGTGCAAACTGCTTCATCGAAGGCACACAAGATGTAATGAAATTTTATGTAGTGAACAAGGATCATCCAATGTGGCTAACATTAACTTTCCTCCAATTTTTAATTCTTTTAATACGGAATAAATTACAATCAAGTCACCCCTTGGGTTTCATGTCAAAAGGGTAAAATGGTAAACAATATAAAATATCTTAATACTCAAACCAAAAAGAAAATTGAGTAAACCAAGAATGTCGAAACCACTTAGAATTCTTTTTTAGTGAATATCAATAAATAGAAGGTTGAATTTGATATGGACATGCTCTTAAGTAAACTCATAAACTGTTATCATGTTGATATAATTGAATGTTTCTCTAACGGTTGCATAACTGGAGATCATGTTGTATAAAAAAAAGATTAACTTCTTCAACACCAACAAAAGAGATTGACAAGTAAATTGACCAGAACTTTGGTGCTCAATCCTTGGAAATTTGTACGGTATACTACTTCTTATATTATAAATATATTTTTTTTAAAATGAGTCTTATCTTTTTTGCTTGCCCATGTATAATGAATCCACCACACTTGTAATTCTATAAATCTATTATCTTAATTTTCATAATAAATTTTTAGCACATTTTATATTTTTCAATAGAATTCGTAATACTTATTTACAAATTATAAAAAAAAAAAAAACATTAAACTTTTAAATAATAACATGGCTTTCAGATTAATTTATGTAGTCTTTTAATGAACTATGCATGAACTATTTTTGATTAATTTGTTTGAAAATTTAAAATTGAAAAAAAATATTTAAATAAATCAATTTTCAAACAATATATTTTTAATAAAACAATAAATAAAATATACCTTTAAAATAATGAAATTGAAACTTTGATACTATAAGTTATGAATTTTTTTAACCTTTTATAAGATGGTCCCAATTCAATTTGATGTTGAGAAAATGACACTAAAGTTGGTAAAACAATAATTCTCCATAAATATTTAAGACAAATCAATAGCATATTGCCTTACAACCAAAATTAACTGAAAAAAAAAATATATATATATATATATATCTATACTTTTTGACTAATTATAAAAGATTTAACTTCACCTATTCATATAACAACAAGATTATATAAATCTAAAAAATGAAATAAAATAACAAATCTAACAAGAATCTCGTTATTTTTGCTTTTTTTGATGATGTTGACGTTGAAAAAAAAAATAGTCTTATAAATGAAGATAAAAGTTAGTATAACTACGAACTAATAAAAGAACATCTTTGGAAGTCTTACTAAGATATTAATTTTTAAATTTAAATGAGATAAACCAAAAATAGGCAAAATTGATTGAATTTGGAGTTGAAGAATACAACAAGACAAGCTATAAGAGTGTAATGGCAACAAAAATGAGTTCTCAATATTTTGTTGAAGTTTTGTAGGGAAAGTTAACATCGGGAAATATTAAGTTCACATAATTGTGATTTAACATTTATGACAAACCTAGTAATTTCAAAAGTTTATGAATCATAATTAGCAGGTAAAACAAAATGATAAATAAAACAATGTAGTTAACTTTTAAATAATAATGCATAAAAATGAGCTTATTGAGAAAAATAAAAAATTAAATAAATATAAATTTTATTTTAAGATATCAATTTAATTTTGTTTAATAAATAAACACATATAACCACATATATATATATATATATCCATATTAAAAGGATTTTCAAAATTCTTGGAGGTCAAAACTCACAATACATTTCTATTTTTCTTCATTTTAATTTTTATTTAAAAATTTTTCAAGAACTTTCTTAAGTTAATATAATAAAAATTATTTAATATATTACTAATATTTTTATTAATTTTTAATTATTTATTAATAAAATTATTATTTTACATAAAAATAGTTTTACTAATTTTAAATTATTTATTAACTTTATAAAAGATAAAAATCTAAAAATTTATTTTATATTTTAAGAGTTTATATTCGATATACTGTGGTAATGCATATATTTATACATTATTAGTAAATTAAATAATGACACTACATTAAAAGATTTTTAAAAATGAATCGAGATAATTTGTGTTTATCGACAGAGTATAGAATATAAATCTATATTTTAATCTAATACATTTACCCATGACTTTTTTCACTGTAATTAATTTTATCATTGCTAATATTAATCTTACTATTTATCATTATTTTAATCTTATCGGAATTAACTTGCCTACCTATCCAAATGAAGGTGCGATCTTTCACCATGAAAGAATCATTTGCATTATAAATTTCAGAAGAACAGGCTCCTAGCACTATCCCTTTCGAATTTATTTGTTATATAAATTAAGCACATCATCAAAAGTTAACTTTATACTCTCCTCCACTGTTAGGAAGTTTCCATTTTTAGGAATCCAAATTACTTTGTTTTACTTGTTTGTTATACTCTTTCAATTAGCTCCCAATGAAATTTTTTGAGTCCTCTAGGCTTCTTTGGGGCTCTCCATGTAATTCTTCATTTCTTCCCACCCTAGATCGCCCAAGTTATGATCATGAAAGTTGTAAACGCTTATGGTCGAGGGTTTGGCAAACTTGATTGATCTAGTTTCTAGGGTCACTACAATTGTTCCTCTACAATTTTACTATTTAAAGCCAACTTGAGCCTACACTAGAGATTAAATAACGCTCTCAATGTTGCAACCATTATTTGACGATTTTAGCTCTTACTATCACTCATCAACAATTGATGGGGATAATATTCATCAAATCCATAACCGTGATAAACACGAGCTCATGCTATATTTGCAATAGTACAACATTAGATGGTATGTAACACTGATTCC
>JBBYHK010015348.1:0-11204 GCA_038382065.1 Adansonia grandidieri | reverse complement strand
AGTCACTAAATTTCTTTTTTCTTCGGAATCCATATTTGTCTAAAGATAAGTGTCAAGGTAGTGTTGACTGTGCCTTATGGTTGACCGTTAATAAATGTATAAATGTGGTCTCTAGGGATAAACAAAACTTGAAGCATACATCCAATTCATTGATTTTAGGCGATGAAGTTGATGGTGAGCAGGATGAAGATAAAAGATCGTTGAGTTTTGTGTTGAATATGACCCTTACGCTAATTTTTTATATTACGCCAATATTGAGAAATTGAAAAATCTTACATGATGATGATGATAATAATAATAATAATAATAATTGGAGTCGAAAGAATATCCACCCTTGATTATTGGAATCATTCCTATGCCTCTAGTAATCTCTGAAACTGATATATGTATATTTTATAACAGTATGCCATATAGAAATCCATTAATGTTTATTCATCAAGTGCTAGTTTGGGGTATGTTATCTTTCTTGTATATAGATTTTATGGTTTTTTGTGTGTATTTTTTTATCAGAACCTGGTTTTGTTTTCTGTTCTTTATTATTTTACATCTTCAAGTAGGATCTGCTTGCTTCTTTAGATAAATGAAAGTCTAGCTTATACGAAAAAAATTAAATTAAATTAAAGTATTTACTATCAATTAAAATTTTATGGGTGTGACTAAATCACATTAAAGTGGGAAAAGCTCCATTTCCTTGTGAATCCAGGTTTAATCCTTTGCGAGGTATTTCACAATATAATATTGAATGTACCACATCAATGTAGTCAGTGAGAGAGCGCTCCTTAAAATTATCTGAGAAAAAAACTTCACTTATTCCGAATCGATGCGAGCTCAAAACTATGGCTACTCGTCCTTTTTTTAATTAAAAAATGTTAGTCTTCTATACCTTTTTTTTTACATAATAATAATAATAATAATAATAATAATAATAATAATAATAATAATAATAATAAACTTTCTCCTCTATCTAATAAATCTCCTCGGATATATTTCTAAATTTGGCTCAAAAGTCCCCTCCTAAAACAATCAAACCCCATAAGTTAAGCCGTCGATCGAGCGCAAAATTTTTTAGATTTTTAAGGAAAATTAGAAGGAGAAAAAGTTGTTGAAAGTTTTCGCGTTGGTAATCTGTCTAAATTAAAATGCTACAAAATAACAACTTATTAAACAGCATTGTTCTCGATTAATGAAAATATTACAAAATAAGTACATGAAAGATAATTTAACCAAAGAAAACATATATGATCGAGTCAAAGTTTGCAACATCTGATCTTAAAATGTTTATCGTCTGCCCAAATATGCTCAACAGATTTAGCAATATATTTCCTAGGCCTCCTCGAACTTATTACTGGTGGATAGCACTTTTAAGAAGTAACACGGTGAATCAAAGACTATAATAGATTTTTCTTTCTCGAAACAACACAAAGTTGGATGAAGATAGACTAATTCACTTTCAGGACACACTGCAATTCTTTTGAATTTTCTTTAGCATAAAACAAAAATCACATACTAAACATCAACTTTAGGCTATGACTTTTTATGCCATGGAAAGAAAAAATGAAACAGCTTTATGAATTAAAGCGTTTTTTATGCCAACGTTTCATACAATGGTTGTAATGCCAATAAAGCCAACATTTCAACACAATTTTATAAAATAGCAGAAAAATCAAATTTAATTTTTAAGATTGTTACCAAAATGTTTGATGACATACGACAAGTTGGGTTGACGGACTAAACTCTTAGCAGATAAAGCCCACTTGACTTTTAACCTAAGCCCAAACCCAAGTTCATGTGTACACAATTAGAGCAATTTTTCATTCATCTCGTATATCAATCATGCAAAATAATTTTGCATTGTGTATCTATGTATGACAAGCTACATATTGAGATATGTATTTTTTATTATACACTATTTCATTTATTATTGATATCCAACAATCCCCCACATGAATGAAAATTTTGTGATTAAGTGGAAAACTGATTCAAAATGAGAGAGCTATTGCATTTGGATAAGTAGCTTTTGGCCTTGAACCTTCCATAGTGACAACTTTCAGATTTACTCAGCTAACTACTGAACTTCATGTCTTGAACTATTGTTCATTTTGGCCCTGAACACATCCTGGTTTTAGAGAGTGCTATGGAGAATTTAGCTTTATCAATTCTCATAGAAATGGCCACATTTCACACTTACATAGGTGATTTCTTATTATGGGTATCTTGCTATACCTCATTTGATCTTGTCAAGCTATAAGAATCATTAAAAACATAACTTAACCTAACTTTTTTGGAGGCTACACTGATTCATCATAGGAATGGCTAAGAGTGTTTAACTCTTTTAGTGCTCTCACAATTAGCATAATTTAGTTGTCCCTTTGAACCTAGATCTTGGGTCTCCAATCAACTAGGTTAGGTTTCCATTATGTAACTTTTATTTTGTAGACTTAAGTCCCATTCCCCTTAATGATTTAAAGACTTGTTCTCTCGTTAAGCCTTTTGTAAGCAGATCCATAATATTATTTGTTGATTTTACACAATCAATAGAAATAATTCCACTTAAGAGCAACTACCTTATTGTATTGTGTCTTCGATGAATGTGCCGAGATTTACCAATACACAAACTATTTTGTGCCCCTGCCAATGCTAAATTGGCAATCACAAAGTATACATATTACTGGCAAAAGTGTCAGCCAAGCTGGAATATCTTCTAAGAAGTTTCAAAGCCATTCTGCTTCTTCCTAGCTTTATCTAAAATATGAATTCATATTTTATAGTGGATTTGGCTATACATATTTGCTTAAAAGATTTCCATGATACTGCATTTTCTTCGAAGTAAAGACATATCCACTAGTGGATTTCAAGTCTTTAGTATCAGATATCCAATTTACATCACTGTATCCTTCAAGTACAGGTGGCTATCTCGTATAATGCAGTTTGTACTTAGAGGTATATCTCAAATATATGAGTATCCTCATAATGGCCTGCCAATGATCCTGTCCCGAATTATTTGTGTATCTATTTAGTTTACTTACTGAGTAAGCTATATCTGTTCTTGTGCAGTTCATAAGATACATTGACTACCAATTATTTGCGAATATTCTACCTGAGATATCGCATCACTAGTATTCTTCATTAGATATCGTCTACATATAAACAAACAATAACATACCTCTCATGTGTATTCTTTATGTATATACATTTATCGCATTCATTAATGTGAAACCCATTTGACAACATCATATAGTCAAATTTCTGATGCCATTGTTTTGGTGCTTGTTTTAAACCATATAATGATTTAACAAGCTTGCGCACCTCCCAGAACCTTAAACCCTTTGGGTTATTCCATATAGATTTTTTCATCTAACTTTTCATTTAGGAAAGCCATCTTAACATCCATTTGGTCTATCTCGAGATCGTTAAGAGCTACTATAGCTATTAACATTCGAAAGGATGTTATTCTCGTAACTAGTGAGTACGTGTCAAAGTAATCAAGCCCTTCCTTTTGCTTATATCCTTTTATTAGAAGTTGGGCTTTATACTTATCAATAGATCCATCTGCCTTCATCTTCCTCTTAAATATCCATTTAGATCCCAAAGGCTTATGCCCGCGAGGAAGATCCACCAGTTTTTATGTATGATTTTGCATGATAGGCTGTATTTCACTGTTAACGGCCTCTTTCCAAAATAGTGCTTTCGGAGATGACATAGCCTCTTTAAAAGTCTGAGGTTCATTTTTTAATAGATAAGTAAAAAAATCTAGACCATACGTAGTTGGTGCTTTAGCTCGTTTACTCCTTTAGGTTTGACTTGTTCCTCTTTATCCTTTTATGGATTACTACTCGAGTCGTCATGAGTTTTTCTTAGTAGTCTTATTTCTTTGTGTTTCCTAATATGGAAATACATTTTCAAAAAACGAAGCATTCCTTAATTCAATGACGGTATTGATTTGAATGTCAGGAATGTTTGACTTATGCATAAGAAAATAATTAGCCACACTGTTATTTGCATATCCAATGAATACACAATCTATAGTCTTAGGTCTGATACTTACCTTTTCAGGTAAAGGAATCACTACTTTATCAAGACATCCCTACATTTTCATGTAATTAGAGGAAGGTTTTCGACCCTTTCGTAACTCATATGGTGTCTTATCCGATTTCTTGTAGGGTATTTTATTATATAATTTGCTATTAAAATGGTCTCCCCTCACAAGTTTTGAGGTAACCCTAAACTAATCAACAAAGCATTCATCATGTTTTTCAATGTACGATTTTTGTGCTCCACAATACCGTTTTGTTGAGCCAAATAATGAACAGTGGTTTGATGGATAATTCCTGTCTGTAACAGAATTCATTACACGATGCATCATATTCACTGCTTATCACTTCTTATTTCCTTAATCCTTTTGCTTTGTTGATTTTCAACCTCAGTTTTAAAGAGTTTAAAGGTGTCTAAGGGCTCATCTTTTCTTTTTACCAAATAGATATAATAATATCTTGTGCAATCATCAATAAAAGTAATGAAATACTTTTTACCACCGCTAGTTTGCACGAACTCTAAATCATGGATATCTATGTGAATTAAATCTAGAGGTTTGCTTTGTTTTTCTTTCAAGTAGAAAGGTGCTTTTGCAAATATAGATTCGACACAAGTCTTGCACTTGCAATATTTGTCAATCCAAAATTTTGGAAGCAAATCCATATTACTAATTCTTTGTAAGGTCTTAAAGTTTACATGACCGAATCTACCATGCCATAGATTAGAAAACTCAATCAAATATGCAGAAGAAGAACTTGCTTTATTACCATTCTTGTTCTTGGATACAATAGTCATTGTGTTGAGCTTAAAAAACCCATTATGGAGATAACCCCTCTCTACAAACATTCTAGATTTGGAAAGTACAAACTTATCAGATTTAAAAACTAAACTAAATCATTTTTTGCTCGATAATGAGCCAGACACTGGGTTCTTATGGATTTCAGGAGCATTAACAACATTGTTCAAGGTTAGTTCTTTTCCGGAGGCCATCTTCAATACCACCTTCCCATGGCCAAGAACTTTGTAGATTGAAGAGTTTCCCATAAATAATTGCTCATCTAGAGCAGCTTCTTTATACTTGGTAAAACTCTTCCTATCAAAACATACATGGCATGTAGCACCAGTGTTAAGCCACCAAGTCTTCGGGTTTTCTACCAAGCTCACTTCTAACACCGCGACAACAAGCTTAATCTTATTATCATCAACTAAGTTGGTTTGAGCTTTATTTTTCTTGTTTTTGTTCTGATTATGACGGCAATCTTTGGCACGGTGTCCTTGCTCATTACAAACAAAGCAAGATACCATGAACTTCTTTACAATTGCACCTTTGTTCCTGTGGGAAGAACTTAAGCCAACATGTTTCCTTTTGTTGGTTTTCTTCACATGTTCTATGGCATTTGCTTTGGCTTCTATATTCTGAGTCCCAGCTCGTTTCTCCGAACCCTAATTATCTTCTTCAATTCTCAATCGAACAATGAAGTCCTCCAAGCTCATCTCTTTTTGCTTATGCTTAAGATAATTCTTAAAATCATTCTACGAAGGTGGTAGTTTCTCAATCAACGTGATTACTTGAAATCACTCGCTTAACACCATTCCTTCGGCAGCAATCTCATAAAGGATCAACTGAAATTCCTGGACCTGACTAATCACAATCTTGGAGTCTAGCATTTTAAAATCCAAAAATTTATCGACCACAAATTTCTTTATAACGGCATCCTCAGTTCTATATTTTTGGTCCAAGGACTCCCACAGCTTTTTGGCTGTCTTCATTGGACTATACGCGTTACATAACAAGTTGTTTAGACCATTGAGGTTGTAGTTTTTGCACTAAAAGTCCAAGTGTTTCCATGCTTTAATCGAAGCTAGAGTTGTAACATCTGTTTCTCCTTCCTCAAGAACCGAGGCCTCCTTAATTAAAAATTTGGCCAAATTAAAGGTTGTCAAGTAGAACAGCATCTTTTGTTGCTACCTCTTAAAGTCCACCCTGTCGAACTTATTGAGTTTTTCTCCATGCGTAGCCTGTGAAGATAGTTGCGCAACTGGCGCACTCACATTACCGATACTCAGTTTAGCCATATGTTAGACAAAGATAACAAGATCAACTTAGTTACATTTAAAACACTTGTTCTGAAAACAAGTAAATTGATACTCAATTTAATAATTTAATACTATATTAAATCTTAATGCAGATATAAACTTAATAATCACCAAATCACAATTAAAATAAATATAAAAACAGTATATATTATAACTAAAGTTTAAAATTTCAAAATACAATATATAGACCTTACATGCAAGAAAAGGAAAAAAAAAATATATATATATATATACACATATATAAAAAAGTAGTAAAGTAAATGTCCTACAAGTCAACAAAGCCAATAAATAAAATATATATAAAAATAATATATTTAATCCACCAATGTTAATTCCATCAAAAATGATCTAACAAAATCAATAAATAAAATAATATATATAAAGCATATACAGAAGCCAATGGAAACAAGAATACGTATAGGACAAAATATTCGAAACAATGCAAGTTATCAAATCAAATAATGTCATATATGAGCAAAGAAAGTTAATAGTCAACGAATGGACAAAACCAACATCAGGACTGAAAGAAATATAAATAAAAATCCGTAAATAAGTAAGCAATAGTATCATGACAACAAACTTTATCTCTAAAAGAATTTGAACAAGCCTTATACCCAGGATATAATTAATCAATCTGTAGTATTGAAAAATATCATAAACTTTTAAATCAGTATTGAATATGAACGATCAAAACAAGATCAGATAAAATCGATTTGGTAGTATAAGAAAATCATTATCGGTAAAATCAGATATCACAGATAAAAGGAGCAGTATTTTAACAGTATAAAAAATGGAACATTATAGAATAATCAGTATATTAATATAATCATAAATATTTTAAGTTGTTAAAAATTTATACGTTGATAATTTATTTAAATTAAAATATTATAAAATAATAACTCGTTAAATAATATTATTCTCAATTAATAAGAATAGTATAAAAGAAATTACATGAAAGATAATTTTATCAAAGAAAATGATAATGATCGAGTCAAAGTTTGTAATTTCTGATCGTAAGACATTTACTACTTACCTAAACGTGCTCAACAGATTTAGCAATATGTCTCTCAAGTCTTCTCGATCTCGTTATCGATTAATAGTATTTTCAAGCAGTAACATGACGAACTAAAAACTATAATAAATTTTCTCTCTTGCAACAACACAAAATTAGATAAAAAATAAATAAATTAATTTCTAAGACATACTACTCCAACTCTTTTAAATTTTCCTTAGCATAAAACAAACATTACATACTAAAAGTCAACTTTAGACTATGGCTTTTTATGCCATGGAAAGAAAAAATAAAACAGCTTTACGAATTAAGGCATTTTTAATGCCAACATTTCATACAAGGGCTTTAATGCCATCAAAGCTAATGTTTCAATACAATTTTATGAAAATGACAAGAAAAATCAAAATTTAATCAACATTTAGGTTGATGGATTAAGCTCTTAGCAGGTAAAACTTACTTGATTTTTAATTTAAGTTTAAACCTAAGTTCATATATATATAATAAAAATAAATTTTCATTCATTTCAGATAACAATTATGTAAAATAATTTTATATCGTGTATTTATGTACAACAAGCTACATGTTGATATGCGCATCTCTTATTATACCCCATTTATCATTGATATCCAACAAAAGTTGTTCTAAGATTATCCCTCATCTTGTCTTTAAAAAAGCTCGCCTCAAAAAATCTATTTTTCCCTTCTGTTTTCCTTTTCAAAAAAGACCTTCAAATATATAAGATAAAGTTACAAGTACTGATATTTAAATTTTGAATTTATTAACTATTAATTAATTATATAAATCGATTAAGTTAAACTTAATATATATATATATATATATATATATATATATTAGTGCTAAATCATCTTCCATCAGTAATTCCACTGCCTTGTTTTGGTTGGCAATATTATTTCTGTCCTGTCCTGTCGTCCGTCAATGTGCGATTTTGTTAGTTGTCCTACGCCAATGTCCCAACAATCGTTCGACTCTTGCGGCATCGCACGCACTTGCCAGTAATCTTCCTCATCAAAATCAACCAATTGGTTATTGGACAGGTAAGGAATTAATTGAAGTTTAGAAAATTTTCACGTGTTTCTCATGATACAACTACAAATATCTCGAAGAAATGTGTTGATAACTTAAGTTTGTTTTGTAAATACTTTTATTTTTATTTTTATTTAAATTTTTTATTCTTTTAGCTTTTTTAAAAGAAAATAAAAGTGTTTTTTAAAAAAGTTATGTTAAGTTCATTTGGATGAACAGTAATGTTAAAAATATGATAAATAAAATTATTTATAGTAATGATGAGAATAAATATTATAATAGTAAGATTAAAATTAATAACTAAATATTTGTTTGGATATAAAAATAATGATGAGAATGAGATGAATTATAATAAAAAAATGGTGATTAAAGATATTAAATCAAAATATGCATATGTATTATAAATAATTAAAAATTATTATAATTATATTTATATGTTGAATAATAATATATATTAGAATTATATCTATGTTGAGTAATAATTATAAAAAGTTATTATATTTATGTTAAATAATAAATATTTTTAAAATTATATCTATTGAATAATAATTATAATAAATTACTAAAATTATATTTATGTTAAAAATAAATAATTTAAAAGTTAAAAAATTAAATAATATAAAAAATAAGAGGGGTAGAAAAGAGGGTTTTATCTCGCTAATATATATTCCAATATATGAGATCGATGAGATTCAAAGCAAAACCCCCCAATTTAAAGCTTAAAATGCACTTGCATTAGAGATGGCATGAAATCCAAACGAGTGGCAGAGTTTGAAAGGGCGTTTATTGGTGTTCGATCTAAAGCACATAGAAACTTGGATCAAAAGCTAGATAGGGAGAGAGACGAGTGGTCCGATCGTAATTATTTGAAATAATTGAAACAAAAATTAGTTATAAATTTTAAAAATATTAATTTAATAAATTAATAAATATAACACAAAATTATCAATCTAATAATAATTCATAACTTTATATTATCCTTTTTTTTAATACCCTTGTTATACCTTCGCATATGACGACCGCCAAGACGATCACAGTTCAACATGACGACCGCCTAAACGACCACGGTTCCATCTAGGCGATAAAAGAATGGCGATTGCCTAACCACATGTGACAGCGATTTGACCTCGCCGGTAGCAACTTAAATGCGGAGTTGACACCCTGACTGGCGGCCGACTGCATGAGCCAACCACTAAGCACCATAGCCTGACACCTAGCTCGGCGATTGTCACATCACCACCAAATCACCTGACACAATGTCCCTAAACAAATCCTATAAAAGGCAACCACACTCACATGTAAGCATCTCGACTCCAAGAAAAACATAAAAACATCATTACATAAAGCACCCTTCTGACTTAATCATCGAAGAGGGCTCCTGGAATATAAACTCCGGCGTCCTTCTGACTTTCTTTGTGTTGCAGGGTCCTGCTTGACCTTGGAGTCCTGATAGGAAGACATCAATAATTGGCGCCGTCTGTGGGAAAGCGATCATAAAAGACCATGGCCGACTGAAATGTCGATATACCACAAAACACCTCGTCACCCACTGAGGTAACAAATCGAACAAAAGTTTCGGCAATCCCAGTAATACCCAGCTCATCAAACATCCAAACACCCCACGTACCTATCTCATTACCTTCATGGCTGTCTCACTCGCCATTAACATATTACCAAAATTTATTGGGGTTGATCCCGCCGCTGACCACCTCTACCCCACACCTAGGATAGGCCACTGGCCCCAGCACTACGGCCCTAACAACCATTATCACCACAAATACCCTACATGCACCCTTTGATGTCTCATTACCCCCCTTTACTCAGTACAGTATACTCACACCGCCTAGCCAGCCAGATTACCATGCGCATTACCAAGCCCAATTCCAAGCCATCGCCAGTCAACTGGCCTCCATCCAACAATCTCAGATCCAGCTGGCACAACTTGTCAACTCCCAGACCAACCGCCAAAATGCACCACCTATTGACCGCCCAAACCAATAGACTGCGAACAATCCAATCTCTTACATGCGAGAGTGACATGTTACAACTGACCGACCAACCCGACCGATTACAGTAGAAAGCTCTTGCTATACCCTAAACCAACGGCAAACGATGCAAGAAGCCTCCCATCATACCAGTGGCCATCACCCGTCAGGATCGACTTCTGATCTTGCCCAACAGGTAGCGGCCTTGAAGCAAGAAATCAAGGATCTTCGAGAGCCACGTAGAGACAATTGGGAATAGCTATCAGAGGAACATAACCCCCTCTCGCCTTGCATCTGCCAGGTGCAGGTCCCTCAAAAAGTTAAACTCTCTCCAGACACTTATGATGGTAAAACTGATCCAGCTGACCATCTGAATCATTTTTGCGTTTTCCAGAACTTACGCGACGTGCCAGACGCCATCCAGTGTCACATTTTCCCCACGATGCTCCGAGGGCCAGCACGAACCTGGTGGTACTCCCTGAACCCAGGATCTATTACCAATTTTGACCAACTGGGGAGACATTTTCTTGCCCACTTCAATAGTTGCAGGATAACCGCCAGAACGTCTGCCAGCTTAATGGCGATCAAGCAAAATAATGATGAGACAATTTGCAATTACCTCAAGCATTTCAACGCGGCTGCCCTACAGATTCGGGATCTAAATGACGAGTGGGCCATTCAAGCCTTCACGACTAGCGTCCGCCATAAGTACTTAAAATATGCCTTGACAGACGCCCAGCCTACGAATCTGTATCAGCTTTACGAAAAGGCACAGAAATTCGCAAAAGTAGAAGAAATAGAAATTGTCAGTTGACGAACGGACAACTGGGACTACGAGCAAAGGGTAGGTCACAGGCCAAGGTCTAGTCGGTTTGCTAACCGTACGAAAAACCGACCCCAGAAAGAAATACCAGCTGCCACTTCACAATGAAGCCCCACTAGGAAACGGACATGGCCTGCCCCCCATGTAAAATATGAGTCCTATATGCCTCTGATGGCTCCCAGATCTCAAATCCTGAATGCCATAATGAGGG
>JBBYHK010015306.1:0-11207 GCA_038382065.1 Adansonia grandidieri | reverse complement strand
GAACAAAAATTTAACTTAATTACAACAAAAATCAGTTTAACTATTACTAAATAATTTATATTTAATAATAAAAATTGAAACCACCCTAATATTTCAACCAAAAATACTAACATAATCAAACTAAATTGTATAATTTTATCATGAATTATCTAAAAAATCACACATAAAAATTAAAATAAATATTACATATAATTAATTATAGTCAATAATAATGAACTTTTACAAATGAAAATAAAACATAATTACAAAAAAATATATATAATCATATCGAAAATTAATTTTACGAATAAAATTCAACCAGACCTATAAAAAAGCTTTAACTCGATTACTTAACTTTCAATAATACCTTAACTTGATTATATTCTTCTTGAATTTTTGTTTCCTTACGATTATATCGTAGCAGAAGGAGAGAACTCTTTTTATAGAGGGCTTTCTCCGTCCTTCCATCAAACAAAGGTCACGGGTATATTGACTTTAAGGGATATGACAGAAGTCATATCCCTTTGTAAAGGCTGCAGAGCCTAAATTATAATGGTCGCAGGTAAGTGACCCTTATAATTTAACAAGAAGGCAAAAAAAAGGCAGAAAGACAAAAAAAAAACCAAAAAATGAAAAAAATCGCCATATCACATGGCGATTTCCCAACTGTTTCTTCAAATATCCATCTTCGGTCATCGGATTTTGCAATTGTTTTCAAATTCATTGAGAAATCGCCATTTCATTTCTCGATTTTTCAAAATAAGTTGAGAAATCGCAATCTGATTTGGCGATTTCTCAACTAAAATTTACAAATTGAGAAATCGTCATTTAAAATGGTAATTTCTCAATTAATTTAAAAAATTGGCCTATTTGGTATAGATAAAAAAAATATTATTATCATAAAAAAGTTAGTTCAAGCCTCCGCTATTCTAAGTTTTCATTTTTTAAGTATATATAATATTTATGACCGACACATCTTATTAATATAAATTTATAAATTTTTTAATATATAACCTCGTGTAAATTAAAGAAACTTCAATGCCTTTATGTGTGGATTGTATTTTAAAGGTCCAAACTTTTCCCCCAATTTGTGCTCAAAACTTTCTTCGTAGTCGTTATCCACCACTAAGTATGCTGAATTATGGATACGCTGGTGCAACCACCCATCAACCAAACCATGCTGACACCTGCATTATTGAGCTTTAGCCTGTTAAGGCGAAACAAGCCAGTGTGAAAAACTTGTGCCACTTTCCTCTTTTTGGGCTTAAAGTTGGAAATGATTATATGATGGGATTAGTAGTAAATGAGCTAACTAATTCACATTCAAGCATATGCTTAATATACACCCATGATTTTGTTTCTCTCGCTGTTCATATTGTTGTCAATCTTCTTTTAACATCTTGTATGGAAAACTATCCTAAAACAGATGCATTTTTTATACTTTTGCTCAGCTTGGTGGATTTAATCTGTGTCCATTTTTAAGTCAAGGTCTATGAATTGCATTTTGATTTATGCCTACCAAAATGTGATCCATTCATATCTCAAATGCGACGTTTCATGTTTCAGAATATAAAAAATGATAAATTACTCTTCAATAATGTATTATGCGATAAGAGCATCATTCTATACACTACAAATCGTTGATATTTGCATTAGCCAAGGTACATTGGGAGCATGAAAAAAATTAAGCGAAAATTTCAAAAAAGGGAAGTGGGCTTTAAATTCTAAAAAAAATGAAAGTATAAATTCAAGGAAGAATTCCCAAAAAAAAAAAAAAAAAGGAAATGGATTGGTAATCATTAAAAAAAGGAAAACCAAAAAAATAATTCTAAAAAAAATAACAATTATTAGACTGTAATTGCATTTTTATCTCTTATTTCATCCAATTTTTTCCTATTATTTTTTCTTTACTTAGTGGGGGAGAGGGAGTTGGTTCCCTTACAAAGGGAACCGATCCCCTAACCAATATATATTTATACATATATTATACATTACATATAAATTACACATATTAAAAATACTATTTAACAATAATAAAATATTAAAAATATTTTACATTTAATCTCAAATTTAAAATACAAATTATCTATTAAATTTTAAATTATAAAATAATATTAAATTATATTAAATCTTGAATTATTATTTTACAAATAATAAAAATATTTTATATTAAATCTCAAATTACTATATAAAAATATTTTATATTATTATATAATATATATAATATATATTATATATAATATACATTATATATTATAATATATAATAAATCTCAAATTATATTAAATACCGAATCAATATAAAAGTAGTAAAAATAAAAAATATTTTATATTAAATTTTAAAAAACTAGTTAAAAATGATAAAAATTAAAAAATATTTACTATTATATCCAAATTATTTTATATATTATATATATATTATATATACTTATATAATATAGTATATAATATTATAGATATAATATAATAATATATTATACATAATAAAAATAAAAAATATTTTTCATTAAATTTTAAATTACTATTTAAAAATAATAAAAATTAAATAATATTTTATATTAAATTTCATATTATTATATAAAATAAAAAATATTTATATTCAATCCCAAATTATTTTTGAAAAAATTAAAAATAATATATTTTATATAAATTATATAATATATATTATATTAATATATATTATATAATAAAAATAAAAAAATATTTATATTAAATTATTTAAAAATAATAAGTATAAATACCTTATTTTATCCAAGCTAATATTTAAAGTATAAAAGTCATCGTTTGAGGAACCATTGAGGTCATTCATACAAGCTTGTGCCCAATCCCTATCATTCCTAGCTAAGGTAAGCTTGTGAATTATTTAATTTAAGAATAAGTACTATAAAAATATATGTTAGATAAAATAGAATCCATGTGCATATTCAATTATTTTTTTGGGCCTATTTTATTTAATCGTATTGGATCATAAATTATTTACTTTAAAACTAAGTTTTATAAAAAAATATATATTAGATAAACTAGAGTCTATGTGCATATTTAATCAGTTTATTTAGACATATTTTATTTAATTATATTTAGTCATAAATTATTTAATTTAGGACCAAGACTTATAAAAAATATCAATTAGATAAAATGGAGCCCATATGCATATTTAATCATTTTATTTAGACCTATTTTATTTTATTATATTAGATCATAATTTTTTTAATTTAAGACCAAGCTTCATAAGAAATATATTAAATAAAATAGAGCATATGTGCATATTTAATTGTTTTATTTAAACTTATTTTTATTTAATTATTTTAGATTATCTTTTTAAATATTTTAAATTTTTTATGAATCTTATTAAAATTATTATTTAAATTAATTTTAAACTTTTTAAATTGAATTAATAATTTTTTAAAAATCTAATTACACGACAAAAAAAATTAATATTCATGAGATATTTTAAAACTTTGATGATTCCTTGGTACTCAATCATTTATACTTTGACCGATGAAAAATTGAAGGCACATTTTAGTGTACCATAACTGTCACTTTTGTAAGATAATAAATCAAATGCCAATTATGACACCCGCTCTCTAGCTTGGCCAATTGTCACCCTTAAAAGCCAAATTTTGGCTTTGTTTTCGACAGGCATTAGCCACCAAAATTTTGAGCTGGTAAAATTACCCCCCCTTCCAAAAAAAAAAATTAAATCTCAGCCACTAAATTCCCTTTCACCCCCTTTAACCAAAAAAAGCTTTGCATTTTCTTTACATAGACCTATCAATTAGGTAGGTTGGGTTGACTTTGAGTCAGATCATTTTAAATTGATTTTGACTTAGATTATTTTGAATTTTAAAATTTTCAGATCATTTTCGGATTCAGATTATTTTGGATTCAGGTCATTTTGATTTTGTGTCTTTTCGGGTTCGAATCAATCGGATTGAACGCTCGGGTTAATCGAATTTAGGTCATTTTTTATTCAGGTCAATTGGGTCTCACACTTGGGTTAAATTGAGTTTGAGTCATTTTAGATTTGGATTTGAATTAAGCAGGTTTAACAATTGGATTCATCGAATTTGGTCATTTTGAGTTTGGGTCAATTAAGTTTGATATTAGATTTACATAAGTTCCGATCATTTGTATTAATTTATCAATTTTAAAATTGAATCAGTTTAAATTTAAATAAATTATTTGCTCGAGTCATATTTAATTTAAATTTTATTGAAATATTAAAATAAAAATATTTTAAATTAATTTTTAATAAGATAAATATATTTCTGACTCGATTTTTGGATTTTTTTTAATCAACTTATTTTTTAAATTCAAGTATCAATTTTACTCAAATAATTATTATTATTTAATAATTTTTTTAGTAAATATCACTATCAAAATTTGTGTTATCTATTTATTTAGTAAATATCACTAACAAATTTTTTTACCAAGCAAGTATTATTATCCAAAAGATTTTTTAACAAGCAAGTATTATTATCTAAAAGGCTGTAAAATAAAAAAAAATCTTGTTATGGCTAAAATGAGGTTGTTGCCTAACAATATTTTAACCAAACTAACCTAAGATCCAATAAGCAAATAAAAGTGAACCCATTAACCCATTATCCATACCCAATTTTAGCCCAAATAAACTAAAAAAAATCAATTAAAAAAATCAATAAAAGTTAACCTATTAACCCATTATCATTGCCAATAGAGAGATGCTTTTTATTTCTTTCCATTAAATATAGTTTTATCTACTATTGATCATATGATATTTTAAGTTGCAACAATGGGAGTAGAAATGCTCTTAAAATATCCCTCTAAAATATTTGCTTGCTAAAAAGATCTTTTTGCAAATTATATTTGAAAATTTTACGTGAAATTTTGGTCCTATGTTTTGATTCGACTAGCAAAGTTATAATTTATTTTTTTATTGCAAATTTTTATCTTTATAAATAGAAAGATGGCAACATACATCAGTGTGTTTTAGTATTGAATTTTCAAAGATTATCGAATTGAATTGTCAATTCCAAGTATCTTGGAAAACCATACAGGAATTTTTTTTTAAACATTCACTTGGTTGAATATTGAATTTTCAATTGATTACAATTTGAATTTATTTCAATTCTCTTATTCAAGTCCGATGAAAGAAATAAAAACATCTTTGATCTTTAACAATTATAATTACGAATGTGTTTATCATACCCAAGTGAGAAGTAAAAAATTGTAAATAAAACAATAATGGTCATATAAAGTTTTACCAAGCAATATTTTTGTAAGTTATAAATAAAATAACGAAAATGATTTCTTTCTTGTACAATGACAATTTAAAACATTTAAATTAATCAAATATTAAAAATTATTATAATAGGCACATGTATAATTATTGCATTATTTTACATAAAGATAAGAGAATAAAAATAGGAAAATAATCGATTTATATATACCAAATGGTATTTGCATACTTTATTCCAATCCAATATAATTACAAGTTATGAAATAAGATAATAAAATAAATTAATAATTTATGTAATAAGTATTATTTGGAAGAACTTAATTTTTTTGAAATAAAATTGTATTTAATTTAAGTTCGGATAATTTTGGGTTAATTGTTCTGGTCATTTTGGGTTAAGGTCATTTCGAGTTCGGGTTATTTTTGGTTCAGGTCATTTCGATTTTGAGTCATTTCGGGTTTAGATCATTCTGGATATCGGTTATTTTAGGTTCAGGTCATTTTCAAATTCGAGTTGGTCAGTTTCAGGTTGTTAACTTTTTTTGGTCAAATAAGGTTGAATCAGGTTTAGGTTGACTGGTCTGGTTTTTTGGGTTTAGGTCAAAATTGATAGGCCTAATCTTTACACAACCACCATTTTCATGTAAGCACCTCACTCACCTCACACTCACTAAGGCCACTATTAGTCACTATTTCACTTTCCATGTCGTCACCCAAAGCCATAAAAAGCCCTCATCGTACTTTCAAGAACAATACAGCCACCAAAGCTTTAGATTTAAGATTGCAAGGATTCAACGAAAAGAATAGGAGCAAAGGCAGAATTTAGCTAGGCAAGAAAAGGATTTTCATTGTTTGTGGGGTTCACGTTAAGAACACTAAGTTAGCTTGGGAGGTATATTTTTTCTTTTATTCTATTAGTGATTTTTTTTGGATTATGATTGTTAGCATATTTTATTGCATGAGATAATGCCTTTGATGTGGGATTTATTCCATCTTGATGATTGGTGTCTTATTTACGTATTTAGTCCATAATATGATTGATAATGTTTGTTTCATGTATGCTGAAATCTAATTTTGTAGAAACACCCTAAGTTAAATCTATATTAACATCAATCAATAGGGATTATCATGGATTTAATGTTTTTAATTTATTAATTCTCTAATCTTGGGGATATAGCAAGTATAAATATTTAGGATCATGGCCTCATTAGGCCAAATGAATTCTATTTTTAATCAAAAATAAAAAACAATTTCAAGTGCTTAATTTGAGTTTTGATTCGATCCTATCATCACCATTGGTGTGAATAACGGATGGTTTGGCAGCCTACTCTATGGCAGCTGGATTAGTACGTTAATTCATTATGATGGACCTCAGTGATTAGACATTTGGATGTCTAATATGTAGATACCTCATTTTGTTCAGGCCAGTTTTGGCATCCTAGGACTTAGGTAAAAGATGATAAAATCAAAAAATAAAAATAAAAACTGGAAGATGACTGTCGGGTGCCGTGTTGCTAGTTGAAATTTTTTTTGGAAGGTTTGAAATGCCTATGGGTCACCTTAGAGACAAATGTAAGAGGAGGCATCAAAGGCTATTTTTCATGGTTTCATCGGAGACACTCAGATGAGTACCTGAATCAATTTCCCGCTGTTTGTGTCCAAGTTGAGGAAAATCAAGAAGCCACAGGTACATGCAAGTTCTATTGTTGCACAAGTATTGATACAAGGCTTTATAGTGCCAAAAATTTGAATTATCACTTGTAGTATCGATACAAGAGGGTTTGGTATCGATACCTAAGATGTGGTATTGGTACCTAGCATGTCTGTATCGATACAGACCTTGGCAGTAGCTAAATTTATGATTTTTGGCAAAATGTATCGATATATACAGGCATGATTATCGATAGAAGTCCATGAAGTATTGATACATGCCTCTAAGTCTGGAGACTGGAAACATTTTTTGGTCCTAGTACCGATACACAGTTATTGTATCGATATTCATGTGTAAAATTGCCTATGTATCGGTACACAATGTTCTGTATCGATACAGAAAGACACATTTTCCTACTTTAAGCCATTTTTCAGCCATTGCACCACTGATTCAAAATCTGATTCAAACACGTTTCTTGCACCAAAAATCATTAAAACTCATACCAGGCTTCATATTTGGGCTTGTGATTGGATTTAAACAAAATCTTGAGGTCCAATAGCCAATGACAAAGGACATTTAATGACATTAGGCAATTTGTCCAAGGGTAAGGCTGAACTTACCTAATGCTCAGCTGAATAAAGTCGTCTAGATCCACTATTTTTGTTGAGCAAGCCAATGGGTTTACATGATAGCTGAGCACTGTACCTGACCTCTACATAAGGTACATGCACCAAAACCTTAAAATGCCCTTACCCTTTTGTCTTTTATCTCTATGGCCATATGGCTATATAAGCAAACCTTGGACTCAGTTAAAAAAAAAAAAAGAAGAGATTCCTAATAGAAAAACTCTCATTCATTCCTTCTATTTTCCACTCCCACCAAAAACAAAAAAACTCTTCTCCATTTTCAGATCCTTTCAAAACCATCACCAAAAGTCTTTCCAAAAACCTTAATTTCACTCAAACTTCCTCTCAAAACCCTTTTTATCCATACCTAACTAAAAAACCCTTCCTTGTCATCTCTTTTTTGCTGTTCAATCCAAAAAGGTGAAGTTCAAAACTGCTATTCAAAGAAAAGGCTAAAGCTTGAAACTTTTGGTATATTCCCCCAACTTGACTTTGCATATTCTCTGATTTTTCAATATTTTCATCATCCTAGTGACCTCTCTATGTTACCATGACCCTTCTAAAGTTGTCATGCATTGTTGTTGCCTTGTTTGTTGTAGTCTTAAAGTGTTGATGCTCTATTGTTGCCTTGATGTTGCATTATAGGATAAACATCTTGTCTTTCATTTCAACATCAAAACAACCCCCTTATCTATGCATTTTTTTGTCATATTTCATTTATTTTCACATGCTTAACACATGATTAATGTCCACCTTAACATGTCTTATATATATTCATGCATTTTCTTATGTTTTAAGGAGTCCCATGACATAAAAATGCTATCTTGGCAACTTCAGCTTGTATTCTTTGGTTTAAATGAGTTCATACACCTTATTTGTCATCTTTTCAGATTTTTGTAACCTATCTC
Organism: Adansonia grandidieri; assembly: GCA_038382065.1. Taxonomy (NCBI): domain Eukaryota; kingdom Viridiplantae; phylum Streptophyta; class Magnoliopsida; order Malvales; family Malvaceae; genus Adansonia; species Adansonia grandidieri. Next base: position 2,829 of record JBBYHK010015306.1, on the reverse strand, counting down.
CATGCCAACATGTCACTGGTGTGTGTTTGCATGCTTTGCCCTTGTTCATCTTAGTGCATGTTATGTTTTGTTTATGTTATTCCTATCAAGATGCATGCTTGTTTGTTAAAAATCTGATTTTTTAAAAGAAATCCCAAAGTTCATGCTACCTCCAATAGATGAAAAATAGCATGGACTTAATGCTTTTGTAAAATTGGTCTTCCAATCTTAGGGGTAGATAAACACTTTAGCTCTGGATTCATGGTGGAGTAAGCTTCTTTTTTAAAATCAAAAGAGATCTTTTTTAGTATTAATCCTTAACCTTGAGTCTCATGTCCTTTTTGGTGACATGGTCAACGGGTTGTTCCATAATTCCAAACTACTTCAGGATTGTGGAATGAACCTGTGAAGCCGGTGTTACTTTTTGTTACAGATGTTCGGACATCCTAGACTTGAGTCTATCTTTGAAAAAACCAGAATATCAAATAATCCCCTTGTTTTTGCTTTGGCAGCATTATAGTCCAAATTTGAAAAATCATTTTCAAGCTACAAAATATTTCCTTTGATTTTTCTATTATTTTTTCCTTAAAGAGCATCGAATTACCTTCCTAACAGTGTCCTACTTGCCCTCGGATCATCTCAGACGAGGGAGTTATGATTTTTATAATGTTTGTTGTTTGAAACCCTTAGAACTAGAATGCAACATTCTATTCGGGCTGTTTTGGCCCATCAGCTGATTTTAATGAAATTTTCAAATATTTTTCCTAAAAAGCTCACAAAATTTCCTTTTCGAGAAGGTACTGTTCATGATCTAATGATTCCAAAAAAGCTTGGAATGATTTTTCAAAGTCCATTATGCCCTTTTCCTTATATATGCTGCTGGTGTTGAGACTGACTAAACTTCAAAATTTAGTTCTATCTAGAAAGTGATTTTCTAGAATTTATGGACTATTTTTATATTAAACCTTATTGAGCTACCTTTCTAACGGTACCTTATTTACCCTCTGAAGTCTACGAATACGCTTGAAAAAAATCCAAAAATGGAGATGACATGATGTTGTCCCTTGTTTTCAATCGAATTTTTGAATCTCCTATTATCGAGATGTTCAGATGTCTCAAAATGCACCCGTTTAGTCTCCCTCACAACATCAACCCCTTTTGACTCAGATCAAGATTAAAATACAAAAAAATAGGATTTCACATTAAATTTTTTGCTAGTGGAGATACTCCAACTCTATTACTCAAAAAGGGATACTCCAATCTTGTTTCTTTAATTAAAATTTAAATTTTCTCCTTGTTCTTAAATGTTTTCCTAGCTTTGAGGATACTCTAACCCCACTACTCTGAGGGGATATTCTAACCTCATTTAAAAAAAAAGATACAAAATTTTTCTATATTCCTAACTATTTTCATAACTCCATTTTAGGGAACACTCCAACCCCACTTCTCCGAGGGGATACTCCAACCCCACTTTTACCTCAAAAACTTAAATTTTTTTCTTTTCTAGATGCCTCAAATTGTTTTAAGAAAAATCATTTTTGTTCTTTAAATTACCATCGAATCCAGACTGGTCTCTAAAATTGTCATCTGAGTTATTCCTCAATAATCAAAGGCAATTATGATATACATTTCGATCGCCCCTCTCTTTTTTTATGTTATTTTGATAGTTATTACTTGTTTATGATATTATTATATTTCTCAGTTTTTGCCTCACTAACTTGTTTCCTTTTATAGTGTTATTATGCATTAATATTTAAATTTCATTTTCCAATGAAATGTACGAGGTGCTGTTTAATGTAGGTATTTCTCCAATGCCTAATACGAAACATCCAATTTTTAAAATGCAATCCTAACATTGTTTTCATAAAAAAAATCCCTATGTTCCTCACATCTCTAAGGCATATAGGTGATCTAATTTTCTTTAATAAAAAACCCCCGATTTACATTTTCCAAAACTTCATACATTAAAGAAGATTATATCTAAATAGAGACCAAATGGAACCGATATAACCAAGACTAAAGTAAGACATAGTTAGTAGGTACCGATTTCAAACGTTGTAGGGAGGCTTGTCCTTCCCTACGCATAACCAACTCCCAAGCCAAACAAACTAATCTCTGGACTTCGTAGACCTTGAAGTCAATGTTTTGAGTTTTGTAACTCGTAATATTGTTTTCAATAGGTGTCCGATCTTAGCTAGCTAAAATGATTAGTGGTGATCTAAGTTTGTGGCCACTTCGTGGTGGCCATCCAAGACTAGTTGGATGAGCCATTCGTCTGATTGTTTCTTCCCTTTCCTCTTTATTATTATGGCTAATCGAAGTCCCATTCATGGGATAAATCAAAGGCTTGATCATAATCAACCATAATTTATTTTAAGTCGAGTGCGCTTAGATGTGGCAATTGGGCTGGTTTAGGACGAGTCATTTCGGGTTTAGATTTTTTTGGATTCGGGCTGATTCAGGTTCGAGTCTATTCAGGTTCAGGCCAATTCGGGTTTGGGTCTATTCGGGTTCGAGCCAATTCTGGTTCGAGCTCGGGTTCAAGTCGGGTTCAGGCTTGAGTATATTTTACATAATTTTTTATTTGATGTTAAATATAATCACTTTTATGTAATTTTGAATTCTAAGCCTAGGCACAAATTTGGCCCGGTCTAGCCCAAAAAAATCTTAGTTTGGTTTTTTAGGCCTATACATGGCCCGAAAAATTTTTGAACTCTAAACTCAGGCTGAATTTGTCCTGGTCGACTTATTTAAGTACAAATCATTGTTCATAATATTAAAAAGTTATTTTTATATTAATATTTACATATTTTATAATAAATTTAAATAAAATATATTATTTTATTTAAA
>JBBYHK010015295.1:0-11208 GCA_038382065.1 Adansonia grandidieri | reverse complement strand
CATCAAAAGACATTAATATAACCACCTGATGACAGCCTAATTCTAGATTAGACGCCTCTCTCTAAGTGGCCACCGATATCCTGCTAACAAATTCAACTATAAGATGTAATAGCCTGATAGCTAGCCTAGTGTTAGCTGTATTTCAGTAACATCACTTGATAATATGTCCCCCAAAAAGACTTATAAAAGGGTTGATGAAACCCTAGGTAAAAACAATTTTTCCCTTTCGCCCTTACCATTTTCCTTTTATATTCTTCAGCTCTAAAATTGACTTAACCATTAGAGAGTACCCCCAGAGTCTGAACTCCAACACCCCTCTAACTTTTCTTGGTGTTATAGGTCATATCTTTGCTCTTCCATCCGTCCCCTTTGAAGAATACCTCAACGCTTTAATTAATGGTTTGGTAGGGCTTAAGCTCAATCGTTATATAAATTTTGGCTTAATCTTTTAAATAACTGTTGAGTAATGTTTGAGCTCAATTATTATAATATTTTTTACTTAAATCAACTCTATCATTCCCTATTAACAAGAGATTTTTTTTCCACTTATGGCTTTTTTATAGCAATCCTTATGGCATTTCGTTAATATAAAAAACCCATGTGCCATAAGAATTCAAAGTTAAAAGACAAAAACATTTAGTCAAGTTATTCATTTAATGAACAAGTTGGATACTTTAGCAAAAATATCTTTTGCTACAATATTTTAATTTTCTCACAATAATCATTATAATAATTGAGCTCAAACAAGAATAACTATAAATGACCAACTTGAGGAAAAAATATTTAACCTGCAGATTTGCATTCATGAAAATAAAGTTGACCTAAATCTAAACGCATACAAAATTAATATATGATCATCCTGCAAATGACCAAGCAACAATTCCATGACCCAATTATCAAAAACACTGAGCCTGATTGTCATAAACCAAAGCTTCCAAGTGTCCAACCTCAAATGGTTATCCACACAAATGACTTGAAAATCCTTTATTAAGGAAGAGACTTTATCGCTGGAGCCATAATAGTAGCTTAGACTTGAATATCCTTTTGTTGCACTTAGAAGATCTTGATTCAGTAATCAAAACAAAGAAAAAAACTAATTTTCCTCTTGTTGCAAAGGAGTTAGTGCAATCTTCCATAGAGATTCTAGAAGGATGTCACCCAACTTTATGTGGGTCTCTTTTAGCCAATTTGTAAAGCCTCTATTCTACTAGGAAGGATGGCTAACAAGGGTTTATATAGCCTAAGGTTTAAAATTTTACTCTTTGAGAAATTATAATTTGCCCCTAGCCTAACATAGGTTAACAATAATAATTTAGTAATGAAATAATATATCTTTAAAACTATAAAATGCCAACTTAACAATAGGATTGATATCTAATATTAAGGCAAAGAGACCAGCATAATTTATCATTTAAATAAACATTTTTTTTTACGTTTAAATAATTAAACTTCAGTTATCAAAATCACAATTAGAGAAGGTAACACCTACTGAAATATACACATACTATGTATGTGTGTAGATTAAACAATTTAATCTTTATTATTAAATTTTTGAAATTTAACAGAAATTCTCAAAAAATTCTTAAAAATAGGAAAATTGACCATGATAATATCTGTAAAACAAATTTCAAAGTTTTGCAAGCATGAAGTTAGAAGTTGATTATTTTACCTTGAAATTTATCTTTTTATCTGAGATTTGCTCTTCATGGCCTTTGAAATGGCACTAATTTTGTCACGCGCACCTACGATCATTAAAGCACATTTAAATAGGTCTTGAAAAATGTACATTCCCTTGAAGAAAATTTACCTCCACTAGGATAAATGCTTAATTTTGCATCTTGGATAATTTTAAACTAAAGGGAAAAAGAGCTCAAATAAAATTAAGTGTCTACAGTTGCCCCTCTTTGGCCATTGCTGATAATCAGGAATAGGGAAAAAACCAAATAGACACAATTTTGTTTGGGTCATACAAAGCTTTTCAAAAAAATTTCATTTTACACATACATATATATCATCTAAAAAACCTATGAAAACTCTGTCGATCCTTCTGCTGAACCAGATAAAGTTGGACATCATGCTTTATTGATTTCTAACCAAGTGAAACTAAACAATAACAAATGAACTTTTCCTTCGAAGGATTCGTTTCTAACATAAATAAACCCATTCTTCCTGTACACTTTACTAGTGATCATAAAGGATTCTGTTCTAACGTAAATGAATATTCTTCCACCACATTTACTGGTAATCAGAAAGGATTTAGTTCTAACACAAATGAACCTATTCCTCATGTGCACCTTACCGATGATGACAAAGGATTTGGTTCTAACACAAATGAACCTATTCCTCCGGTGCACCTTACCGATGATGACAAAGGATTTGGTTCTAACACAAATGAACCTATTCCTCCTGTACACTTTACCGATGATCACAAAGGATTAAGTGAACCTATTCGTCTTATACACCTTTCTAGTGGTCAAAAAGGATTGGTTTTAACATAAACCTCTCGATCATTTTGCTTAATTGTACAAAGTTTGATCGATGCTTTGAATATCACCGTCAAAGCTTTATCTTCAAATATCACCATTGAAGATGTTGAAAATATGCCACTATCGACTGATAAATATTCCAACCAGTTATGTCGACATAGATTTTAAGAGGTATCATTAAAACAAAACTTTTGAATGCTTTGAATATCACAATCTAAGCTTTAAAAGGATGCCACTATTGATTGAGTACCCTTTCGGCTAGCTACATCAGGCATAGATTTTGGGAGGTTTCGTTAAGAACGAAAACTTCTGAATGCTTTGAATATCACTATCAAAGCTTTGGTGCCACTATAAATTAACTACCATTCCAGCTAGCTACATTGAGCATACATTTTGGGAGGTTTCATTGAGAATGAAAACTTTAGAATGCTTTGAATATCACCATTGAAGCATCTTCAAAGCCTTCTTCACCTACCTTACAATAGAACGTTATGGGAAAGTGATAGATTTTTTAAAAGAATCATTCAATATTTCCTGAAAAGCCATCAAATATCATATATCAAATTAGTGTTCATTGATTTATATAATTTATATAATTTATGCAATTGAATAAATATTTGCTCGAGGCATATTAGCAAACTTTATTGAAATAATAAAAAAATCATAATTCATCAAAATTCTAGGATTTATAGAATGAGATCACCTTCTTATTCTTACCTAGGTGAAAAATGTACTTGATCACAAATCTATGAAAATTCTAAAACAATTTAAACCATGAATTTTCTAATATAAAAAATAATGGATATTCTATTATGATCATGGCTTAGAATAAGCTAATGCAACTTATCAAAGGCCTATAGCCTTCTACATGGCATAGCCTTGAGCTGTTACCTTAACACTCAAGGTCTTGATCTTGCTTGTGACCCCGAGATCTCCTTATCGCTATATTGGATGAAAATCCATACGGCTCATCGGGTATGACAGCCAAAGAGCTAACTTTGTTCCCAAGGCTCATCGACAGCCATCTCCACTTCTTGCGCAACTGGATGCTTACACTCTTATGACAATGATGGTGATGATATGGAGCATGATGTGCCTTCTCCAACCCTCAACTCTCGACACCTCGTCATTCGTACTTATGGATATGTAAACTATGTATGCTTTCATTATGGGTCATCTTGATGCATGGGGACGGCACTTTGATTCTTAGGATCACTACTTTGATTCTATTGATGCTCACGTTTGTAGTCTTGAGCATAGTCACCGTGCATTAATCAAGTAATTCCATAACTTTTTGACAGCTTTTCCTCATGCTTATTTATTTGCTTCTCCACTTGCTGAGGCTCCCCCGGCCAATGATAATTAGTCATATTAGGCTCATTTTAAGATCGCTCAAAAATTTTTAGGATTTTATAGTTTTTAAACTCTTCCATTCCCTTGAACATCTTTTGATTATTTTGTTGCATATATCAGCACCTTATTCTCAATGAAGTATTTTTTATTGTTCACAATATAATTGCATTTTCTCTATTACTTTGAATTGAGCTTTGAGTTGTTTTTATATGCAAAAAAAAAAAGGAGGAATGCTATAAATTTGCCAAATATGTCCTGCATCTATTGATACGATGATATTATTAAGCACTTGATTATGATGATTATGTTATCATGTTAGAACCCAATAACATGTTGATATTGAACAGTTTTACATGCTATAGCTTGACTTGTGAAAATGATGGGAAACATTGTAGATTCAAAATGTTGTAGCTTTAAGGACTATATTTTCTTAATTAAAACTTTTGAAAACCATTACTTTTATTGAAGAGGAGTTTTTTATTACAAATCTCAAAAACTTAAGGGGAGTCATTAACGAGCAAATTTATCTTAAGTTTTGTTATATTAAAAAGGGAGAAATGTTAGCTTTAAATTAATTTTGGTTTTGATGTAACAATAACTTAAGCTAAATTAATTTGTACTTAATTGTTTCCAACTTAGTACTTGTTTAAATTGAAAAATATTTTAAAAAATACTAAGTTTTTATTTTCTCAAAAATATATGTTCCAAAATGCGCATTTAGAATATTTTTAGATATGTTTAAGTCAATTTTAAGCCAAGAAAAATCATTTTGTAAAGGATTTTAAAGGTATGTATCAACACAATATATAAATGTATCGATACTATGTTTGAAACCCTCAAAGGTATCAATACAAATCAGCATGTATCGATACAATGCAGTGAGTATCGATATTCACCCTATATGTATTGATACATTGTAAGGCAATAATGTTGGCTGAAACCCCTGAATGTATCAATACAAGTGTGTCTATATCAATACAAGATAACATGCATTGATACTCAACCTGATGTATCGATACAACAGGCTATAACAGTCATATTTTTAATTCTTGTATCGGTAGTATTGATATTGTATCAATACAATAGCATGGGTTTGAATGAAAATAAATATTTATGAAGGCTACAATGACTCTCTAACCACCTCATTTAGTGCCTAACATCTATAAATCAATTCCAAGCTATCGATAGAGGTTCTTAACAACTAAAGAAGCAACAGATACCAAAATTAATTAAGTATTGAACAATAAAAGCTTAAAGTCTTTCAAATTCTTCATTCTTCTTGTATTCAGTTTATACTTTTTTAAGTTTATTTGTATCTCATCCACTTTGTACTTAAATTCCAGCAAACACCCACCTACTAGATGTTCTAATTGTTTGCAAACACTGTATCCATATCATAAAAAAATGTTGCATAAAAGTAAGTGAAAACACTTAAGAATTTAGGGTAGAATCCTTAAGGGGTTTGAAAAGTTCTATCAAAGCCTTAAAAGATAAATTGTAAGGTTATACCTTAGCCTTAAAGGTAATAATTTTATTAGTGAGTTGTGGGAATCACCTTGGCAAGAAAATGCCAAAAAGAGAGGACGTAGGTTTTGAGTTCAATGATTGAACCTTTATATTTTGATTCTTTATTTTTTTATCCTTAACTCTTTTTTACTTTTAATTTATTTTAAATTTTTGTAAAAGATAAATTTATGATCAATTTTTTTATAGAACCAATTCACCCTTCTTGGTCAATCTTTACCTTAAGCTAATAGATTTCAATCCAACTCTCCAATGCACTAAGAATTTAGGCTAATCTTTACTTGAAAGTTGGAGGGTTCAAAGCCTTGCAGTATATTCTGTCAGCTTAGGCTTTTTCAATGTTAACTAGCATAATGTATTTATCAACAATGGGGACTAAATCTTCATGATTAAAAGAGAAACATCGATATGCTAGGTTCGAAAACTAAGATGCTATCTGCAATAGACTGACATCTAAATAGACTTAGAGCAAAAGAGAAATGTCTCTATATCTCTTCATGAATAATTCCTTCTCAGTATTATCCCAATTGGTCCATACTATTAGCTATATTAGCTTTGAATTAATCTCAATTTTGATATAACTAAAACTTAAGCTTAATTAGCTAGTGTTTTAATATTTTCAAGATTAGTATTTTTTCCATTAAATATTTTGTAAACACTTTAAAAAAAATACTAGAATGTGTTTTAACTCCTTCAAGCATTCAAAAATGTGTTCTTAATACATACTTTTATATAAAACACTTTTTAGATAAGTTTTACATGTTTTGAAGTCTTGAAAAACCTATTAAAATTGATTTTCATATGAATGCATAGATACACATGTTTATGTATCGATACAGTACTTGGTAGTAGCTAAATAACCTTAAAATGAAGAAACTAATGTTCATGTATCGAGATAGATTATTTTGTATCGATATAGCATTGTTTTGTATCAAGATAGATCATTCTTATCGATACAACATTGTTCAATGGTCATATTTTGGATCATTAAGCATAATGTATCGATACCACTCAATCATATCGATATAGAGGCATGGGGAACAATGGGAAATGACATTTTGAAGGCTCCAATGATTATATTCCTTAACCAAATATCCCCAACTACTATAATCATGATGAAGGCTATAAATAAGCCTCTCTAACACCTTCAACAAGAGGAAGAACCAAGAGATGGTGCTTAGAGTCAAATTATTCATCTCTTCCATCATTTTCACTAAGTAGTTCATTTTTGTATAGGATTAATTCTTCCTATTTTTGTATTCTTTATTTTGTATCTTTAGATACATATTTCCTTTGAGCCAAAATTCTTGTAAACATCTAACTTTTAAAGGTTCTATTTGTTTACACTTAAATCCTTGTAAAAAGAAGAGGTTCCTACTTAGCCATTAAAAAGTAGAGAAGGTTTCTACTTAGCCTTCAAAAGTAGTGAAAGTGGGTTCTATCTTAGCCATAAAAGATAGAGGGTAGAGGTTTCTATCTTGGCCTTAAAAGATAGGGAGTGTAAAGGTTATACCTTATCCTTGAAACGTAGACAATTCAAGTTAGTGAATTATGAAAATCCAAGGTAAGTGAGGCAAGGGTAGAGAACGTAAACAGTTGAGTCCAAACCTCTCTAAATCATTAAGTTTGCTTCTCCTTCCCTTATCTTTAATTATTTATTTCTATTCAATAACTTGCACTCTAAAGTCTATTGTTTAGATTTTTTTAATTTTATTTATCAAAATTTTAATTTACTAGAGTTTTGAGAAATCAATTCACCCTTTCTTGATTTCATTCACCACTAAAAGGTATAACACATGCAAACTTCATACCTTGCCAGTCATTCTGACGGTACCCTATCTTGACACTTTTATGCATTATGGAAACATACCGAGGTTTTAAGACTCCCCATTTTCACGTTGTCAGTGTTCTAACCATGAAGGCTTCATATCTAAATGGATCGTTACTTCATGATAGACATCCCTTGATGAAGACTAAACCATTGGCCACTTATCCCATGATGATAATGATTATGACAAGATGATGCATGAATGAAAAATAAAAAAACAAAAAAAGGAAATGAGTTAGTAATCACACGAAATAATAGGCACAAGGATAAAGGAATGAAAGAATAACAATAAAAGTGCATCACAAAATTTGCCCTGAGAATAGACAGTATGATGCCTAAGGGTAAACATGATGGTCGTGAATGTTGAGACATTAAACAAATAGCATAACGTCGTGTCTGCATTAAAAATTACCTTCTCATAAAGTAACAGGATACCTCGTGAGGACCAAGATTGACCATTTAAATAGTGACGTTTGTTCATCACCATCTATGTTAAGTACATACTAAATCATCATTTGGATAACATGATGGCTAATTTCGATCGAATATAACTATTTTAAGATGACATTGCAGGTAATGGCATTTGTTTGTCCTCACCTACTTATTAAAAAGGATTTGCCATCAAGATAATGGCATATCCTAAAGAAATGATCATGCAAATAAAATGAAAAATATGAGTGACAATGTTCACCCATTATCGCCTACTTAATCATGGTATATAAGAGTAAAGGTAAGAAGTGTTTCCCTATGTGATCCTGCTCTCAAGGTTATTCTAATAGCACTTCGGTATGGTTTGACATGGTTTAACTCGTAAGGTTCACTGTATGGGTTTAAGTTGACACCTAATTTGGTATCCGAATCACTCTTTCATCCAGTAAGGACAATTGAGTCACCCTGATCCTAGGCCCATCACAGGATTGGTGGAATAGGTTTAATCCAGTGGATGTATTTCTTTATGAAATGCAGAGGGGTACTTACAAGAGACATAGGTAAGTTACACCTCAAAAGGTTTTGCCATGCTTATGTAAAGGGTTACTCATAAAGATGGATAGCTTACTTCCTTTTAATAATTAGGCTACTAGCCACACCATGGTGTTTGGTGGGAATCTAGTGCAAATGCAAGTGCATGGTATGTGTCGGGGAAACAATCAAACCTTTTTGTTTTACCCTATATTACCATGTTTATTTAAATCAACATTTATTTAGGAATAGAATAGTCCCTAACAATCATAAAACAAAGCCATGGAAAGTAAAAGGTTAGAAGATAAAAATAAAAGGGAATCATAACTAAGTAATAATGAAAAGCTGTAGATATGTGAGGCATAACTTGTCATAGGCCTAACTTTCTAAGTGGTCCACAGTGGAGCCACAAAGCTATTGCCACGTGCCCACCTTTAAAACTTTGGATGATCCGAAGGGCTTAACGCGCTTGACTTAAAAATGTATGAGATTGGTGATGGATGAGCCTTTGAGTTATCCCATGATCAGGATTTGGATTAGACATAGTAATATGGAAAGGAGAGAGATTGTCGGGTGAATTGCTTATCCAAGTAATCTCGGATGGCCACCATAAAGTAGCCATAAACTTAAAGTCACCATCGATCATTTCGGGCTAGGCAGGATCATAGGCCTATTAAAAACAATATTCCAAGATTCAAAACTTGAAACACCTATTCAAGGTCTACAAAGTCTAAAGATTCATTAGTTAGGTTTAAAAGTTGGTTACGCGTGAGAAAGGATTATCACTATCACGGTGACTAAAATCGGTACCTACTAACTATGGCTCGCTTCAATTTTGGCTTAATCGATTCCATTTGATTATTATTTAAATATAATCTCCCTTTTTGTGCATGAAGTTTTGGTGGAAAATGTAAATATGGGTTTTGTAAGAAGATTTATATTACCCATGCACCGTAGAAGTATAAAGAGCATAGGGATTTTTATGAAAATACTTTCTAGATTAAATTTTGAAATATGGATATTCTGTATTAGGCATTGAAAAGATACCGACAAGAAACATTGCCTTGTAAAATTTTTTGAAAACGAATTTTAAATATGAATGTACGATAGTCATTACAAAAGGAATTATGTTAGTAAGACGATAAAAAATATAATAATATCAGAAATAAATAATCGCAAACAAAAAAGTGTAAAAAAGAGGAGCGATCGAAATGTATCTCATAATTGTCTTTGATTGTTGAAGAATAATAGGATGACAATTTAGAGACAGTTTTGAATTCAATGGTAATTTATGGGACCAAAAAGATTTTAATCAAAACAATTTGGGTCATTCGGAAAAAAGGAATTTTTTAGATTTTTTGAGCTAAAAGTGAGGCTGGAATATCCCCTTGGAAAGATAAGGTTGGAATATCCCCACAGATAAAAATTAAAGTTTTTTATGAAGAATGAAGTTGGAGCATTCCGTAGGAGTAGTGGGGTTGGAGTGTCCACAAAGAGAATTTATTGATGTTTTAAAAGAAAGATTTTTTTCTCTATTTTTAAAAAAAAAATTTTGAAAATAGAAAACCATAGGTTTATATAAAATATATTTTTGTTTGAAGCTTTGATCTGAGCCTAAAAGGCTTTTGTTGTAAGGAAACTAATCGCATGTATTTCAAGACATTCGAATGTCTCTATAAAGGAGATTCAAAAATTGGGTTAAAAACAGGTGACAACATCTTGTCATCTTCTTTCCTGAATTTATTTCAAGTTCATTCAAAGGCTTTAGGTGGTGAATAAGATGTCGTTGGAAGGATGACTTGATAAGGTTTAATCTAAAAATATTCCAAAAATCCTAGAAAATCATCTTTCGGGCAAAATTAATTTTTGAAATTAGGTTTTTCTTAACACTAGCAGCATATGCTTAAGGGAAAAATTATAACTCTCTCATCCAAAATAACTTTTGAAAATGGCCCAAACATAATATTATATGCTGGTTCAAGGGGTTCCAAATAGCAAAGGGTCAAAAAATTATAACTCCCTCATCTAGAATGATCTGAGGGCGAACAAGACATCTTTGGAAAGGTACTTTGATGCCTTTTAAGGGAAAAATCTCAGAAAAATCAAGGAAATATTTTATTGTTCAAAAATTATTTTTTAAACTTTGACTATAATGCTGTTAGAACAAAATAGAGGGCTATTCAATATTTTTAGGTTTTTCAAAGATAGGCTCGACTCTAAACATCTAAATGTTTATGACAAAAAAGGGCATGTAGCATGGGCATCACGAATTCATTCCATAATTCCAGAGTAGCTTGAGATAATGAAATAACCCATTGACTACATCATTGAAAAGGGTAATGGACTCAAGATCAAGGCTTAATACTTTAACAAATGAAAGTAGCATTTATTCCATGAATCAAACCTAGAAGGTTTAGTATGTCCCCAAGATTGGGAGATTAATTTTATGAAAACATCAAATCCATCCTATTCTTCATCTTTTTGGAGGTAACATGAACTTAACTTGGGGATTTGTTTTTGAAAGTCAAATTTTTATAACAAATAAGCATGCATTTTCACAAACAAATTAAGAATAAAATACAACATGAATAAAGACAAATAAGTATTACTGATGCAAACATACAAAGATAACATTTTTACATGGAAGAGGTAACAAAAATGCAAAGATATGACAAATAAGATGCATGGAAGTGATATGAACAGATTCAACTGAAGAAAAGTATGCTGAAGTTGTTAAGACAGCATTTTTATGTTATTAGACTCATTAAAATGTAAGAAAATACATGAACAATACATGTTATAAAAACATTCAAACATTTGTTAAGCATATGAAAATAGATGAAACATGATAGAAATGCATAAATAAAAAGGCGCTTTGATGACAGAATTAAACACAAGATATTTGGCCTACCATGCAACATCAAGGCATCAAGAAAACATTGACATCCTAAGACTACCACGCATAAGGTAGCAATGATGCATGAGAACCTTAGAAAAATTATGGTAACATAGAGAGGTCACTAAGGTGATGAAAATGTTGAAAAATCAGAGAATATG
>JBBYHK010015254.1:0-11213 GCA_038382065.1 Adansonia grandidieri | reverse complement strand
AAACTTAGATTTCGGATATTGAGATGGGAAGCAAGGGGATTAACCCAGGAACTAAGGAGCATATCGGAGACAATGGCGACCGGCGGAGATTGTTGGGATCGGAACCATTGAACCAAAGGATCAAAAAGCTTACTCATAGCTGCGATGAAATGAGGTGCTAATGAAACATCTTGCATGGTCTCGAGCCCAGGAGAGATAGGAGAAGGATCATCAGGAGTAGGGAAGGGAAAGACTAGCGGATGAACAATGGACGTCGAAGAATGCAGAGAGAGAAGAGGATTTAGATAGTGAAGGGTTTTGGGAGTGACGACGATCGTGACGGTCAAGCCACGGAGGAGGAGTTGGTGGATTAGGTCCATATGAGGAAGAATATGGCCACCAGCTGGGAATGGGATTGTCAAGATGTGAACGCCATTGCTGCCCTCGTTAATCGCCATTGAGAGTACTTTAGGCGTACAGGAGAACTGTGGAGACTGCATATAATAACGTTAAGAAAATTGCTACCCCCCAAAGTCATAAAGCGTGATTACCAGCTCGGCTTGTGACCTTCTCGCAAGTTCAGGTTTGGTGCACAATTATTATTTATAACAAAAAATTATTTAAATTTAATTATAAAAAATATTTAAATATTAATAAAAATAATATTTTAATAATGTAATAAATAATGAAATAAGTTTTTAACTCAAGCTTAGACAAAAGATTTCAAAATTTTCAAATTACTTCGTAACCTATTGCTAAGCCTAGTGAAAAGTAAAAAATTAGACTTAAAGATTGATATATTTTATATCGTATTTATATTATTTTTATATTTTAATTATGTTTAAGGCATATATTTTGTTATATCCTGCATATGACGACCGTCAAGTCATACCTGACAATGATTCGACCTATCGGCAGCAACATTAAATGCGGAGTTGACATCCTGACTGGCGGCCGACTGACTGAACCGACCAATAGGTACCATAGCCCGACACCTAGCTTGGCGATGGTTACATCACCACAAAATCATCTGACACAATGTCCCCAAACAAATCCTATAAAATGGCAAGACCCGCTCACTGGTAAGCATTTGAACTCCAAGAAAATTACAAAAATACATTGCATAAAACACTTTTCTGACTTAACCATCGGAGAGGGCTCCCAGAGAATAAACTCCGGCGTCCTTCTGACTTTCTTTGTGTCGCAGGATTCTGCCCGACTTCGGACTCCAAGTAGGAAAGCATCAATAATTGGCGCCGTCTGTGGGAAAGCGATCATAAAAGACCATGGCCGACCGAAATGCCGATGTCCCGCAGAACACTTCATCACCCACCGAGGCAACAAGCCGCACCGAAGTCCCGGCAGTCCCAGTAATACCTAGCTCGTCAAACACCCAAGCACCCCACGTACCAATCTCATTACCTTCATGGCTGTCTCACTCGTCATTAACATACTATCAAAATTTATTGGGGTTGATCCCACCGCTGACCACCTTTACCCCACACCTATAACAGGCCGCTGGCCCTAGCACCGCGGCTCCAGCTACCATTATCACTACAAATACCCCACACGTACCTTTTGACGTCCCATTACCCCCTTCACTCAGTACAATACACCCACACTGCCTAGCCAGCCAGATTACCATGCGCATTACCAAGCCCAGTTCCAAGCCATCACCAGTCAACTGGCCGCCATCCAACAAACTCAGATCCAGTTGGCACAACTTGTCAACTCCCAAACCAACAGCCAAAACACACAACCTGTTGACCACCTAAACCAACAGATTGCGAACAATCCAAACTCTGACATGCAAGAGCGGCATGTTACAACCGACCGACCAACTCGCCCGATTGCAGTAGAAAGCTCTTGCTCTACCCTGAACCAACGACAAACGACGCAGGGAGCCTCCCATCATACCAGTGGCCATCACCCATCAGGATCAACTCCCGATCTTGCCCAACAGGTAGCAGCCTTGAAGCAAGAAATCAAGGACCTTCGAGAGCCACGCAGAGACAACTGGGAATGGCTATCAGAGGAACATAATCCCCTCTTACCTTGCATCCGCCAGGTGCAGGTCCCTCAGAAAGTTAAACTCTCTCCAGACACTTACGATGGTAAAACCGATCCAGCTGATCATTTAAATCATTTTTGCGCTTTCCACAACCTGCGCAACATGCCAGATGACATCCAGTGTCGCGTTTTCCCCACGACGCTACGAGGGCCAGCACAAACCTGGTGGTACTCCCTGAACCCAGGATCTATTACCAATTTCGACCAACTGGGTAGACATTTTCTCACCCACTTCAGCAGTTGCAGAACAGCCACCAGAATGTCTGCCAGCTTAAAGGCGATCAAGCAAAATAATGATGAGATGATCCACGATTACCTCAAGCGTTTCAACGTGGCTGCCGTAGAGGTTCGGGATCTAAATGACTAGTAGGCCATCCAAGCCTTCACAACTAGCATCCGGCATAAATACTTAAAATATGCCTTGATGGACGCCCAGCCTACGAAGCTGTACCAGCTTTATGAGAAGGCGCAGAATTACGCGGAAGTAAAAAAAAATAAAAATCGCCAGTCGATGAATTGATACCTGGGATCGCGAGCAAAAAGTAGGTCACGAATCAAGGTCTAATCGGTTTGCTGACCGTCTGAATAACTACCCCAAAAAGATATACCAGCCACCACCTCATAATGAAGCCCACCAGGAAGCGAACATGGCCTACTCCGCACGTAAAATACGAGTCCTACGCCTCTGACGGCTCCCAGGTCTCAAATCCTAAACGCCATAATGAGAGAGAGACTCCTGGAGCGCCCGCCTCCAATAAGAAGCGATCGTAGTACGCGCAACCCTGCAAAGCGATGTAATTTTTACAACGACATCGGGCATACTACTGAAGACTGCTTTAGCTTAAAAAATGCCATCGAATCGTTGGTAAGGAAGGGAGCGATTAAGCAGTTTGTGAAGAAGGACCTGCACGCCAAGGATCGCACTCGATCCCCAAATGAGCACAGGGAGACTGCGCCTAAACGACCTGTCGCTGGAATCATCAATATGATCGTCAGTCTAGCAAAAACTTGGGCAGTTAGCAAGTCAAAACAAAAGTTCCACCTCCGTTCAGTAATGGCGATCGACGTAGCATCCAAGCGCGCTAAGCAAACGGATGGGGTGATCCATTTTGATGATGACGATTCTCAGCTCCTGTCAGATCGTGAAAACGATCCCATCGTGGTCTTAGCTACCATAGGTAACTATCAAGTTCACCGGATCCTTTTTGATAACGGTAGTGTTGTGGAAATTCTACACTGGGATGCATTCCGTTGAATGGGCTTTACAACGGTCGACCTCACCCCGTCATCCCCAATATATGGATTCGCCAACCAACCAATACCTGTTAAAGGGACAATCACGTTTCCAGCAACCGTCGACGACGGGGAACACATTGTAAATGCTTTGGTCGACTTCCTTGTTGTTGACCAGCCCTCCGCTTACAATGCCATTATCGGTCGACCATTGATGAAAAAGCTAAAAATGGTCACTGCCGTCTACTGCCTGACGGTAAAATTCCCCACACCCACGAGAATTGGATATATGTGTTCTGACCAACGAACCGCGTGACAATGCCACCTGTTGTCAATCGAAATAGCCACATGTCACCCAATTGTAATCTTGAAAAGTAAGGCCAGACCATCTGTTCATACTATTATGTCGGCACAGCTAGAGGCGATCGACCTGGAACAGCTAGATGCCAGAGACAGTTTTTATGATCAGAAACCTCAGCCGGCCAAGGATACTGAAAAGATTTCCCTCTATGACTCAGATTCGGAGTTGACTGCCAGCATTGGCTCTGCTCTTGATGCTCAAGATAAGAACTTCCTCACCAAATTCCTTCAAAGAAATGCCGACGTGTTCGCCTGGTCCGCAGTTGACATGCCTTGCTTCGATCCAACCGTTATCATGCACTCACTTCATGTTAACCCACGAGCCCTGCCAATCAAACAAAGGAAACACAAATTTCCCCTGGAGCGACTCCATGCAATCTGTGAAGAGGTCGACAAATTATTACATGCCAACTATGTCAGGGAAGTCAAATATCCCGACTGGCTCGCCAACGTCGTTATGGTCAAAAAGCCCTCAGGGAAGTGGCGAATGTACGTGGACTTCACCGACTTGGATAAGGCCTGCCCCAAAGACAGCTACCCTTTTCCCAGCATTGATCGCCTAGTCGACGCATCCGCTGGTCACAAACTCTTGAGTTTTATGGACGCTTTCTCCGGGTACAACCAAATCAAAATAGATCCCTGCGACCAAGAAAAAATGGTGTTCATCACAGAAGACGGCATCTTTTGCTATCAGGTCATGCCATTCAGCTTAAAAAACGCGGGTGCCATATATCTACGCTTGGTCAACAAGCTTTTCAAAGGACAAATTGGGCGGTCGATGGAAATCTATGTGGATGACATACTCGTCAAAAGCTCCTCCTTTCACCAACTCCTCAGTATACTTTTAGGAATATTCGACATACTTCGTAAGTACAAAATGAAGCTTAACCTCTTAAAATGTGTGTTTGGTGTGTCTGCAGGGAAATTTCTGGGATTCATGATCTCCTCCAGAGGCATTGAAGCTAATCCCGAAAAAATCAATGCAATCCTGCAAATGGGCCCGCCTAAATCAACCAAAGAAATGCAACGCTTAACGGGGCGAGTAGCGGCGCTTAACCGTTTCATCTCCAAATCTACAAAAAAATGTTTACCATTTTTTTGATTGCTGCGAAAAGCGACTCGGTACCAGTGGACTGAAGAGTGCCAACAGTCGTTCGACCAGCTCAAAGACTACCTAAGCACTCCCTCGTTACTTGCTAGTCCGAAGTTGGGCGAACCCCTTTTTGTCAATCTTGCCGCTTCAGACAAAACCGTCGCCACTATTTTAGTCTGAGAAGAAGGGGGACATCAGTTTCCCATCTACTATGTTAGCAGGGCACTTCAGGCCGGTGAACTGCATTACAGCAAACCGAAAAAAATGGCTTTCGCGCTCGTCATCACAGGACGCAAGCTGAAACAATACTTCCAAGCACACCCAATTACTGTCCTCACTGACCATTCTCTTAAAGATATCCTCACCAAAGTCAACTCTGCTAGATGACTTATTTGTTGGAGCATCGAGCTTAGCGAATTCGGGCTCACCTATTATCCCCGTAAAACTATCAAAGCACAGGCACTCACCGATTTCATCATCGAGTGTACCTTTTTTTAATCTCAAGACAGCATCCTAGAACCAGATTCGCGGGGCGATCATATCAGCACCTCCCCTGACCTACCCCTAAGTTTCAAACCCGCTGAATGGCAAATTTTTGTTGATGGATCTTTCGGAACAACCAAAGGTGGTGCCGGAGTACTCCTACTCGATCCTGAAGGACATGAATGGCGCTACGGCCTCTCATTGCAGTTCGCCACCTCTAACAACGCAGCTGAGTACGAGTCTTTAATCGTCGACTTGGGATTAGCCAAAACTTTGGGTGCCAATCACATAGTCACCCACACAGACTCTCAGCTCATCCCCAGCCAGGTGAATGGCATATACGATGTGAAAGATGAGTTACTCGCCAAATACCAATAAGTGGTCATCGCCCTTTCTCAGCAATTTGCCCATATCACTATCAAACAGATACCCAGAGGGGACAACTCCAGGGTCGACGTTCTGTCCAAACTAGCTAGCATCCTCGACATCTCCACCAGGGGCAAAGTCCTCCTCGAAAGCCTCTCGAAACCCAGTTACAACAGATCTGTCCATCACATTGCGACTGATATCGAGGAAAATTGGATGACACCAATTATTTCCTTTCTAAAAAATAACCAAGCTCTCATCGACCCGGTCCAAAAAAGGCAATTGGAACAAAGAGCGTCCAGGTACACACTTCTCGATAACTTTTTATACAAGAAGTCTTTCACTCTCCCATTGCTAAGATGTCTTAACCTCTCCAAAGCAACTTACGTTTTGAAAGAGATACACGAAGGCATTTGCGAAAACCATATAGGTGGACGATCGCTAGCCCTCAAGGCCTTACGGTAGGGTTTCTTCTGGCCCACCATGAAAAAAGATGCTGCTGCCCTTGTTAAAAAGTGCGACAAATGCCAACGTTTTGCTCCCATTCCCAAACAACCAACCGAAGCACTTAAACAGATCTTCAGTCCTTGGCCATTCTGTATCTGGAGCATCGATATATTAGGGCCATTTCCTCTGGTGACCACTCAACTAAAATTTCTACTGGTCGCCTGTGATTACTTCACCAAATGGGTCGAAGCAGAACCAGTCACCACTATCACAGCCCGGAATATGGAAAGTTTCATTTGGCGTTATATACTTTGTCGATTTAACGTTCCCCATGTCATTATAGCAGACAATGGCAAGCAATTAATAGCCGACAAACTCCATGATTTTTGTTCACGCTTCAACATCAATCTTGTCCACACCTCTGTCACCCACCCCGAATCAAATCCATGAATAAAAACATCCCCCAACCTCTAAGAAGAAACTGGATGACTTAAAAGGCGCATGGGCCGACGAAACACCTGGCACACTTTGGGTATCAGGATAACTGCAACTCAGGCGACTGGAGCTACTCCTTTTAGCCTTGTTTATGGAACAGAGGCTGTCATACCCGCCGAAATGGGGGTCCATAGTTTTCGCACTGTATACCCTAATTCAGAGCTCAATTCTGAACATTTCAAAGCCAACCTCGATCTACTCGAGGAAGCCAGAGAAGATGCCGCAATCTGCATGGCTATCCGTGCACATCAAGTTAGCTGGTACTATAACCGACGAGTTTGCAATCGCTAATTCCAAGTGGGTGACCTAGTTTTCCAAAACTGCGAAGCCAGTCGACCAGCAGCAGAATGAAAAAAACTTTCCTTGCACTGGGAAGGACCTTATCAAATCAGCCAAGTCTTAGGTTTTGGCGCTTACAAGCTAACCACATTAAACGGATACCCCATTCCTAACACATGGAACGCCGCCCAACTGAAGAAATATTATTTGTAAGCACATCCGCTACCAATATTTTTTTGGTCGTCATTTTACACCTTTGTCTTACAAAGACACTTCGCCGATCTACCCTCTCTTACTTACTACAACGCAATTGCCAAGGCACTATACTTACTACAATTGCCCTTGCGGCCAAACTCTTACTTACTACAACATAATCGCCAAGGCACTATACTTACTACAATCGCCCCTGCGGCCAAGTTCTTACTTACTACAATGCAATCGCCAAGGTGCACCTCGTACAAATTGCTACGACGCCATTACTGTCGGGCATGATCTTTTCCTACTACAACAAAAAATTGCCCAGGCATAATTCTTCATTTCTGTCACGCAATCGCTACCACCACAATACTTTATAACAAACGCCACCAGGGCACATATCTTTACTTTTTCACATTATAACACAAACAAGTACACCAACCACAAACCCAACTACACGACCACAAGCAACTTAACAAATTACGCAAATTATACACACAACGATAACATTTTCATTCATAATCCAAAAATTTTTTACACATTTAATATTTACAACACTATTCATCCCTAGTCGACGAGATAGTCTGAGCACCAGCCTCATCACCAGAATCTCCCTGCTCAGACTCTTCAGCTACCAGAGTAATCAAGGTTGCATCATTTACATGCCCCACCTCCACCTCTTGCTAACTCGGGAGTAAAACGTTGAAGTCTGCCGGAGGCGTATACAGGCGCCCCAAGTTGATCGCCCGTAAATCCAAGGGCCCACGCAGCAATTGGACCCCATACAGAGCACTTTGATGATATGAATCCACAGCAGCAAAGAGTTTGTCAAAAATCTCCTCCTGCTGTCTCTTCAACTCCACCTCATGGTGAGTCTGTAGATCGCCCAGCTGACCCTCCAACTCAGCCACTCTGGACTTTGCGGAAGCCAACTCAGCGTCGCGCTCCTCTAACTTCCTCGCCGACTCAGCAGCAGTTGCTTCTACCTTTTCCCCCATTAGTAGCAATTTGGCTATCTCTGTCATGCACCTCTCTTCAATCTCCTTTAGGGACACCTCCAGTTTAGCGTTCCCTCCTTCTGCTTCCCCACCTGAGCGTCTAGTTCAGCAATCTTAGACGCTTGCAGGTTAAACTTCTCCTGCCAATTTGCCATTTGGCACGTATAGGCCGTCTGGCAGTGCAGTGCTTCCACCAGCCTTACCATCGTGGCATTCAGATTTTGCGCTGGACTCCTCCTTGACAGTACCTCGCGGTCGCTGGCAGCTGCTCCCTTCATCGACCATCTTAAAGCCGCTTCAAAGTCTGGCACCTTGTCGTTGCGCAAAATGCCAGGACCACTTGCGCTGGGCCGCCCACGGCTCACTCGCGGCCTCAAAGACGTAGTACTAGGTTGTGAGGTTGCCCTAGGTATTGGCTCGCCGCTCGACCCAATAGTCTCTGCCTCGGGCTACGAAACAGGGACTGTAGCAGCCGCCACCGTAGTCATCAGCGTTGAGGCATCTTGGCGACCAGCGGTCACCATAACGGTAGTCGCAGTGACACCCGTCTCCACATCCGCTTGTTCACCTACCTTTCTTTTCCCCCGTCTTTGACGAGCAGCCGCCCTCTCTGTGGCAGCCTGCCTGGCCGCCCTCTCTGTGGCAGCCTGCCTGGCCGCCCTCTCTGCCAGTGCTGCTTAAACCGGATCCATTCTTGCATAGCAGATAAAACGTCAGGTCAGTACCATCATTCATGTTTTCATACTTACGAGTACTTAGAACAAATACCCTCTTCCATCCCCTGACTCGAGTGGTGGTCACTCCCATCTACACTACCTGCCCGCTCCTCCCCACTCGCCCTATTACCCTCCCCGTCATACACCACCAACTCCGTAGCACCCTCCCCTCCTTCCGCATCCTCTATCCCTTCTTCTAGTACATGCTCCCCTACACAAGACAACAGAGCATATCAGTACTTCGGCTCAACATACACACACGCCAAATTAACACTTGCATGAACTAATCCGTCTCATACCTCTCTGATGTTGCAACAACCGTCGTCGCCTTCGTCGACCAACAGGACGCACTAGCCCTTCTGCTATGTCCTCCAAATCTCGCCCTAGGCACTTTCTTTGGATGTTTCGAAATGTTAAGTACATTCTGCTACTCACACATCCGCCTCTAAAAAACAGCACCTGCTCCTTCTCCGCGGGCTCCAAGCCAATTCTCTCGTTACTAGCTCTGGCCCTCCTTCTTCACCGTATCGAAAACCCCTATTCGGTACCTGCCCTCTTCGTTACCACAAAGAATTGATCCCGTCGCATATGAGCTTTCGACAGCAGATCTACCACCATCCTTCCCCCCTCCCTGGACTGCAAATAATAGAAACAGGACTCCCCCTATTTCAGGAAATGGAGCTCCTTTAGCACCCTAACCGCTGGTCGCCACCCTTTCTCCTTGCACACCAAAAAATAGGTTAAAAGGATCGCCCAACTGTTCGGCTTCAACTGGTTGGGCGACAAATTAAACACCTCCAGCACCTCGCCAAAAAAAGGCTTTAGCGGCAGGTGGAAGCCAGCTTTGAAAATGTGCAGGTAGAATGTCGCACTATTCCCGTCAGCGAATGTTGCTCGCCTGTCTGGACTCGCCTTTGCAATCTGGTACCTTTCCAGATCGACCCCCTATCATACATCCACCGCCATACTACCTCCATATTCACCACCTCGACTTGCATATCCATCGCTGACGTGTCTACCTTGGCGTTCATCTCCTCAGCCGCCTCTTCGATGACTGCACCCTGAACTTTTTCCTCGCCAACCGCCTCATCGACCTCTTCACTACTTGACCCTCCTTCCTCTTGGTCTCCTCTTTGTTTAATGACCATTCCTCTCATCTCCTCCTCCTCCTCCTCCAACACCACGTGACCAGACATCTCCCCCTGGCTCAAATGCCCCCCATCGCCCTTACCTCGTTTCCCACTTCCTCTAATCTTCCTTTTCTCGCCACAGACTTCACCAACAATCTCCCACCCCTTACCATAAGCTATAACCCCCTACCCAACCCTACCAACAAAGAAGACCATAGGAATTCACCCGCACTTACCAGACAATGACTTTCCTTTCTCGCAGCGCTCCTCTTTGCACCTCCACCAGCACGATCACTACCAAACCACAGCAAGCCGTTAACAATGCTCGCACACAATAATTCACCATCTCAACTATCACGACTTCCCCTTCTTCCACGAACAAGTTTTCTCACCCTTTACTCTGCTTTCTTTTCACAAAATGTGGAGCCCCTCTTCAGCCCCTTCCCCCATTATATACCCGAACGCTCGTGCCTCTTCCCATTCCCCCTGCCACATGTCACAACCCTATTCAGCACTATAACTGCACCACCCTAACACTGTTCCCCTCGCTGTTTCATATCCCTCAAAATGTGCCCCTCCGAATCCCCTGTCAGGCCACGTGTTCCCCTCTCATTCCTCTCCCCTTTTCCACGCCCTTCTGTTACCTTGTCATTACTGCTACCATTACTGCCAACTATGCCTTCTCGCCTCCCGCACGTTAGGCTCCACAGGCCACACGCCAACTGTCCATCACACAGGTCCAAAATGTCAGGTCACTTTATGACCGCCTTTTTGGACCTTGGGGGGACAATTGTTATACCCCCGCATATGATGACCGCCAAAACAGCCTCGACTCTATATGGGCGACCCTGTGCGATAACAGAAATGGTGATCGCCGAATCACACCCAACAATGATTTGACCTCATTGGCAGTAACTCAAATATGGAGTTGACATCCTGAGTGGCGACCGATTGACTGAGCCGACCACTAGGCACCATAGCCTGACACCTAGCTCGATGATGGTCACATCATCACCAAATCACCTGACACAATGTCCCCAAACAAATCCTATAAAAGGGCAAGCCTACTCACAAGTAAGCATTCCAACTCGAAGAAAAACATAAGAACACATTACATAAAACACCCCTCTAACTTAATCATCGAAAAGGGCTCCCGGAGTACAAACTCCGACGTTCTTCTGACTTTCTTTGTGTTGCAGGGTCCTGTCTGACTTCGGACTCCTAGTAAGAAGACATCAACAAGTTCTTTACGCCAAGTTGTAAATTCATGAACGAAATGATGTTATTCGCCGGTTTGCTTGCAAGTTTTTCTTCTTTAGCAAGTGAAGTGTGAAGCAAAGTATATTGTTTTATATTTTTTGACAAGTTC
>JBBYHK010015232.1:0-11213 GCA_038382065.1 Adansonia grandidieri | reverse complement strand
AATGTATGAGATAATTATCGATCACAATAAAGCTAGGAGAAGCCAATTAGGATTGGTATAGCTACAAATTGGCTTTGTCCAAAATTAGCTAGTGGTGGAACAGTCTTTGTTTTCATACATATGGGTGAAAAAATGTTTTTTTTTTTTAATTTATTATATTTGAAAAAAATAAATTAAAATTAAAAAATAAAAAATAGTTTTGAAGTGAATAGATGTTTGTTTAGTGAATAGTTATTTCTTAAAATATTGAAAAACTTAAATGAGAAATTATTATTATTTGAATTTAATTTTTATATAATTTTTTTATTAAATGAATGTTATTTGACTCGTGACATTAAATTAAATAAGAGAATTTATAAAAGTGTATATACTACATATAAGCACACTAGTTATGTGGGTAAATATATATATATATATATATGGCTAGTTTTTATAGTAAAAGTGGGAAGTTTTTAAGAAACATGAAAAGTGTTTTTAAGAGAAGTAGGGAGTTTTAAAAAAGATGGATAATTGTTTTAAAAGTAAATAAAAAATTAAAAGATATAAATATTTTTATTATATTAAATTTTAACTTGTAATTTATTATTTGATAAATTTAACCGTTAAACTAATGTCATTTAATTTTAGATATTAAAGTTAGTGATTTCTTTTATAATATTATATATATAAACTGTCTTAAAATAAAAATTAAAAAAAAACCACTAAAATAAAATAAAAAGGAATGGGTGAGGGAGGGACAAAGAAAAAGGTCAAGAAGCTTTCTTCTTTGTTTTTTTTTTTGGGTGCTTACCAGAGTGAGTTTGGAGAGTTGATCAACAGTGGGAACTCCACCGTTGAGGACCTGTTTCATCTCAGCTCGAACTTTTTCTTGCCAAGTAGGGTTAGTGGCCAATAACATGACAGTCCATGTAAGTAAAAGAGATGTAGTTTCATGGCCGGCAAAGAAGAAAGTTTTGCATTCATCCATAATCAGCTGAAGATTTAGCTTAAATTTGTCCTCTCTCTTCTTTTCCATCTCGTTAAGCAAAATACCCAACAAATCATTCCCATATGAACTGCTTCGACCGATCTCTACACAATCTTTTCGGCTTTGAATAATCTCCAATAGCAATCTATCGACCTCCATTTTCAGGGATTTTATTTCTCTGTTATATTTGGTTGGAAAGAACCTGCAAACAAAGATCAGGGGTCTCTTCAAACAACTTGAAAATGATGGATAACTTGAACCATTGAAAGTAATTTACAGAAAAAAGATAGAATCTTGTAAAGTGGCCGCCTTTGATTGAAAAAAAAAAAAGTAATGAGAAAAATCATTCCAGGGTGACCCAAAAAAGGTACTCACCGGCTTCCTGGAAAGCAGAGGTGCCTGCTTGCTTGAGCACAAAGGTGTTGCAGAGATGTTAGAAGATGGAAAATTTGCTTTCCTTTTTCGTAACTGCTATCGAATTCGGTTCTCGCAATTATATCTGCTGTAAGTCTAGTCATGTATTCGCCGATTTCGAACTCTGTTTGGCCTGATTCCACTGCATTTTGCAGTGATTGGAGCATTTGTTTTGTGCATTCCACCATGTGCCCAGAATAACTCTGTTGAAAAACATGGAGAAAAAAAATTGAACGAACAATCCAATTCAAACACTTAAAAACAGCAGAAAATAGAGTAAGGGATGAAACTAAACCTGTCAGATTACCTTAAGTTTATCTCCCATAAATGCCGGAGCAGCTATATGGCGTTGATGGTACCAATCCTGGCCGTTCGCCATTAACAAACCTCTCCCTGTAAAATGTTTTGAGCCTTGCTGTTGCAGCCATGATTTGCCTGTTACAAGGTGGTGTTTGGTCATGAGTTCTTTGATCAATTCAGTCTCTGTTACACACATCCTTGGCTCAATCCCATGCCAGTATATAAATCTTTTCCCTGTCAAAATTTTCCCAGAATCAAAACATCAACTGTTTGAATATATATATATACTAAAACAAAAATTCCTCTTTGACTGTCATCTCTATGTATATACCATATGAGTTAGACCAGTTGACATAATGCGGTAAAAGGCGGCCAACGATGTCATGGCTGATGGTGTCCATGTCTTTCATCGTTGATTGGGAGGTTAGATTAACCATTTCAATTATGTTGCCGGTTACTCCCCGGGGTTTAGGGCCACGAACTCCTTGTTTCTCCATGACGTTCTTGATCCGTCTAGGAATCAGCAGATAACATGAGATGGTGTCCAACACGGCTTTGAACATCAAGGAAATGAATAGAACCAAAAGGGTAATCAAGCACACCACTATAGCTGCCATGGTGGTGATCTCTGGAAAGTCAAGAATTTAAAAGTTCTATATATATCAAAACCGAGTCAAAAGACTCAAAGAGAGATAACAGAGAGTAATAAGAACTGAGAAGGGATGAGAAAAGGAAAATAGTTTGGTGAGTTCGCTAACCACAAGAAATGATGCAAATTTATAGTTGAACCGAAGCCCATGGTCAATATTTATAAAAGGAAATAACAAAAATAAAATAAAATTGGGCCTTTTCAGACCAATGAATTGGATTTGGAGATAGCAGCACATTGTTTAAGCACTGACAAAGGGTAAATTTTATAGAAAAAAAACATCAAATTAAACGTTGCTTGAATTGGTAAGTTTAAATGGCAAAATGTGGGCAGTACAATGGAGAAGTAATGGCGCTAAGGAAGGTTTGACTCACCTTCTATATATGGTAGTTTTCTTAATGGCCATTGCTGGCACAAGCCTTTAATGTATTTCTTTTGTTGGTTTTTTCTTTTTCTTGATTCCTTTTAATTAATATGACAGCAAATTAACAGTCAAAAGTACCTTACATATTTTTATATGGGTTCTTTGTGTTTTTTTTTAAATGTAAGGTATTTTATATCTATATAAATTTTAATATGTTAATAAATTTAATTATATAAATTTTGAGATATTTATTTATGTCTTATCATGTGTTAGTAATTTATAGTATCATATTCATATAATTATATCTAAAATTATCATGTCTTGGTTTGTATTTGAGGTATGCACCGTTAACTATTCATATGATAGCACCTTTTTCCTAACTAAGAAAAAAATTTTAAAATCCTTGAAAAATGAATACAATAACTATATTTTTTAATAGATAGTATTTTATTGTTCACTGTTAATGAATAGATCTATATACTAGTAGAAATAGCATGTTTGGTTTGCTTTAATAGCTACTATATTAAAGGTTGATTAGGTTTTTACTACAGTGATGCGGTTATTTGGTTCACTAAATACTCATTCTGCAGAATAGCTGATTTCGACCTTATTCTGCAAAGTCCTGGAACATTCATTCAATGCCTCCCACATTAAATGGTTATTCTAGCCTTAGAAGAAATACAAAATTACTCTAGAGGATTCGAATCCCCTTTATAAAGGATTTAAACCCAATAGTATTCTATTCTACTAAACCTAACTATTATCATAACTATTTCATTTCATTCGAATTTTACTTCATTCTCACAGAATAGTTATTCCATTACAGTTGAATTCCATTTTAGTAAATCAAACGTACTGCAAATCCTTTTTATATTTGATGAGCAGTTATGTTTAAAGGGCAAATTTATCTTTATAAATATTGAAATTTATCATCATGCTTCATTTAATTATAATTTTGCCATTGTACTTTTAGTTATGGACAAACATAGCAACCTATTTTTATTTTATTGAAATTTGGAGCTATATTTTACTTTTTGATTGGGTTTTGTTACTCAATTTTGATTTTTGATTGAATTTAGGGATTCATTTTTTATTTTGAATGATTTGAAGATAAAATTCAAAAAGATTTCAAATATTTTATTTTAATATTAACAATAACAAATTAATTTATAACAATATTAAAAAATAAAAAGTGACATAGAATTTTTATTTTAGGAAAGAAAGAATTGAA
Source organism: Adansonia grandidieri (assembly GCA_038382065.1). Taxonomy (NCBI): domain Eukaryota; kingdom Viridiplantae; phylum Streptophyta; class Magnoliopsida; order Malvales; family Malvaceae; genus Adansonia; species Adansonia grandidieri. The sequence goes on along the minus strand of JBBYHK010015232.1, from coordinate 7,288 downwards.
AAGAAATAAAAAAATAAAAGAAGAATAAAATTAAGTTTAGTTTTTTATAAAATAAATATTCTATTTTAATTTTTAATTTTCTATTAATTAATTTAGTATTGTTAATATTAAAATACAATATTTTTTAAATTTTGGCTTCAAACCATTCAAAACTAAAATTGTATTGCAAAATTCAATTAAAAATAAAAATTAATAACAAAATTTAATCAAATAAAAGTAAAATAATAAAATTCAATATTGAATTAAAGCACAATAGTAAATTTACATTTTGTCTTACAAATACAAAAAAAATCAATTAAAATAAAATACAATAATAAATTTCAATATTCAATTATAGTATAGTAAAAAATAAAACTTTTAACTAAATTTACTCATTGGTCAGGTTGGATTACAATCCGAAAAAATTTAAAATCTAAGTTCAAACTTAAATTTAGTCCGGGCAATGACCAAAATTTATCATGCAAAAAGAATAAAATATGAAAAAAATTTAATTAATATTTATATATTTCTATAATTAAATATAAATAAAAACAATATTTTATTTAATAAATAGTTATCCAAACTAAAGCTCAAATCAAAATTATAAAACTAAATTTGATCCAAGCTGAATAGAGACAGGTCTACCTTTAAGCCGATAGCAATTTATCCCCTTCGCTTCAATTTTGACTAATTTAATCAAGTATCTTTGTATCACGAGTGAATAGGAACAAATATAACATCATCACTTTCACAGTAAATCTATTAATTGGACAATGATTAGTGCTAAAATGTCATAATTGATGATGTGATAATGACATAAATATAAAATATTATATATTTAACGATGATATGGAATTTATGCAAAAAAAAAAAAAATTGATTAACAAATGACAACAATGTAACAAGTTATTTTATTTTAAATGATATAATATTTCATAAAATATATTAAAATGTTTTAAAAATGAGTAGAATTTTTTATTTTTATTCCTTTTTCTAAAAATTTATTTTTGTTAACAAATTCAAAATCATTTAACATTTTTTTCAATTTAAAAATTTGACAAATATTGTAATTAACAAAATAAAAAAAAATCCAATCTTTTTCTTATCTGTTTTTCTTCCTTTTAGATTTGCTCATGGCCCCGGTTCAAAAAATATTTGAAATTCAAATTCAAGTTCGAATTAGATTCGATCTAATTTGACGATCTAAATTTACTATTTAAATATATTAAAATATCTAAAAATATTTTTAAATTAATATTTATATAATTTTATAATTAAATTTAAATGTAAATATTATTTTTAATATTTAAACGATGATTTGACCCGAACCCGCTCAAATCATTAAAATTAATGCCAACACTCAACCTAGGCGACGGGACTTGCAAAGGTCTACTTTTCCATTTCTTTCTCTCCATCGGCCAGATGGTTATTGGTAATGACAAAGGGTTGAAATTGGCCCAGCCAACGCCACCAATGCGACTAGCGCCAGATTGATCTTGTAGCAGTTGAACCGAAAGGGGAAGAAGATTAGGCTTTATGAAACCCAACCTCTTCCGTTGCCATATTGATAGCAGTGAGGGCTAATATGGCTCCAATCATAGTTACGGTGTCGATCTGGCTCGGTCTTCCAACCCTTTGTCATCGCCAACAGCAATCTTGTTAATTAAAGGAGAGAAAGGGAAATGAAGAAGAAAGAAAAAAGGGAAAAAAAATAGAAAGACAGAAAATAAATAAATAATTTTGGATTTTTATTTTCTTATTATGCCAGAATTTTTAATAGCAATTTTCTTTTTTGTTAATATTTTAAATTTAAATAAAATTAAAAAATTTTATTTAAATACGTCACTCAATTTTTTCTTTCAATTTTTCATGTCGAAAATCCACTTCATCATTAAAGTATATTATTTTATAGCCATGTCATTGTAATATTTTTGTCATAAATTCATTATCACGTGTCAGTGTTATATCATCATCACATCAACATATTTAATTATTAAAGCGGACGGTGTTAATTATATTCTTATTTATTCTTGATTTAAAAGTATAAAAATTAAATTATTAGAGATCAATTTTTTTTTTTTCATATTTGAAATATACTTTTACCACAAGTAACCCAATGACATTGGACATATTTTGGCATGAACATGTATCATCCACATGTTCAATCTACATATGAGTTAATTAGATATGAAAATATCTCTTAAATTTTTTGGAATGCCTACATATATTGCAAAGTTTATCACATTTCTAAAAGTTAGAATTAAAAACCTACACAAATAATATTCTTCTATCAACGGTTACCTATCAATTTTGATTTTCTATAAAATATATCATGTCATTGCGTTAATTGTTCTTCCTTTCCAATTTTCTCTATTTTTCTTCTTTTTCATTTCTTTTTTCCTATCGATTAGATGGTCTCGTTGAAAAACTCAGATCGAATCAGCCAATCTAATCGATTGAATCGAGAATCATTGCTTAATCTTGTTCGATATATGTTATAAAATTGAACATTTAGAAAACCAGTGAAAAATTAATTGAACTGTTAAAAAAATAAAAAAAATAAAAAATTAGATTTTAGCTTATTTTTAAAATGTATATTCATTTTATGTTATTAATTTATCACACTTAATTTAAACAAGTAAACATTTTATGAGATAATAATTCTTAAAGTGATATTTTAAAGGGTATTTTTTTATTTACGTTCCATGAACTTATAATGCATACTAAATTCCAATATAATCAAGTTATGGGTCATGCAAGGAAACATTAAATTATTTTGCCCAAATGTACGTCTTTAGACTTGTTTAAAGGTCAGGTGGGTCTTTATGGGTTTGGATTTAGAAAAGGTTTTTGAAAATTCAGACTAACTTGATTTGGCTAAAATTACTTTAATAATAAAAATAATATCCTATTTAAATTTAATTATAAAAATATTGATAAAAATAATATTTTAATAATATAATAAATAGTAAAATAAATTTTTAGATTTCTTGGGTCAAGAAAAAAAATTAAAAATTTCAAGTTGTAACCCTACCTAATTCATGTACAAATTATACATACATGTAAAGGCTTGAAATTTTAAATTTCAGAAATGGTAAGTTTTTAGGAAACCTTTATCTTTCTTATATATATATATATATATATATATATTATTGATTTGGGTAAAATCCACTTTCACCATGTGCTTATGTTCATATAATGCCTGATTCTTTGAGTTTTTTTGCTGACACTTGTATCTAATATGATTTGACTTTTAAAACAAATAAGTAACACCATAAAAAAAAAATAGTGACATAGCATAATAATACAATGGTTAAACGTTATACAAGCGAAAAGTACGGAAAGTGAAAATAAACTTTTTTATTTTGAAAATGTAACCGTGTAATCTTATGACATACCAAATGAAATTCCATAAGTATTGGCATGAGAAGTTGTTTTATTATTTTGCCAAAGCATAGGGTTAAAACAAACTTCATACTTCAATATTTTCAAATGTTGAAGAGAATAACAACCGTTAAATCAAGTCTCAATAGTTTAAAATTGGTTGTGATTGGATGTATCTTGCATTGATTAAAATTTTCTAACAAGTTGACTTACGATTACGGTCATTTTGAGTTTGAGTTTATTTTATATTTGATCATTTCATATTTAAATAACTTTAAATTTAAGTGTTTTGAAGTTTGGATGCTTTTGGTTTCGAACTATTTCAGCCACGAACTATTTAGAACATCAGTTTTTTCAAGTTTAAATTGATTCAAGTTTGGACGAGTTTAAATGGATTCAAGAAATTTTGTAAGCTATAAATATATTTTTTTAATCTGAATGTAATAAATAATTTTGCTTTTTTACACATTGAAAAAATATTAAAATTAAAATTTTAAAAGTGGATAAATATTTATACAAAAATATAAATTTGCATTTCTTATTGTCCATTATATTTAGTATAAAATCCTTTAAGTTCAAATAAAAGCTAAATATATAACTTTGATATATCTTTTATAGTATGAATAAAAAAGAATTTGCACATTTTTATAATATTTATTATTTTGCTTTGATTATATACTTTATATTTTTAATTTAATGATATTTCGTGTCGAATATAGTTATATAAGAATTTTTTTATAAATAAAATATACATAAAGTCATACTAAAATAAGGAAAAACTAAAAAAATCATTAGGCTACATATAAAATAAAAATCAGAATGAAATAAGTTATAAATAAAATCCCAAAACATTTTTATAAATGACTTTCTATTCTTCACCAAATAACTCATTGGGTTCTTAATCACTAAGTCCAAACAAAGTTTTATTTAAATTTTTAAATTTTTTATTTTACTATATTAAGTTTTTTAGTCATTGAATTGTAATTTTTAAAAATAATTTTTTTAAGAATTTGTTCTTATATATATATATTGTTTTGCACATAATTATAAATACTAGTGTAACAAAATTAGATCCATCTATGTACAATGATTTACCGAATGTTCAATTAAAATGTTGAATAATAAAGACTAAAAGAATACCAATTAATTTGTTTAATTTTAACAATTAATAAATTGAAATTTTAGGATACCATGATATAAAAGCTCATTTATAGAGTATTTAATATAATTTTAATAATAATTTTAACTATTTTGACCTTAATTTTATATAATTAATTATATATATTATAATATTAAATTATTATACTATTACTTTTTTTAGACAATAAATAATTTATCAATATATAATTTAATTGTATAGTTATTATTATAACTAGAATATGCATTTCATTACTCTTTAGGAAAGTTGGATTAAAGTTTTGAGCATGATTTTTATATTAATGTATGCTAATTACAATATTTTAATTTTTCAGTAAATAAATTTAAAGTTAAAATTGAATCATTATAACAAATTATGCAAGATATAGGATGAAATGAGACAACAACACAAAGATAACATAAAAAATAATTAAAACATAACATGATATACAAAATATATAATTACAATATAAATACACCAATGTTTCGAAATCTAGATAAAAGAATTATTGATGTGTAAATATTTATCTATATATTATAATACTTTAAATACACGATAGAAATAAACATAAACATGTCATGAGCACAAAAATTTTCTTTAATTATCATTATTCCAAATTATATGGTATTAATGCATCAATTTTTCTTTATACTGAATCATAATAATAAACTATGCAAAATATTCGACGAATTGAGACACAACACAGAAAAATAACTAACACTATATGAAAAATAACATAAACATGACATGAATTCATGAACATATCTAAATATATATAAAATGAACTAACTTTTAAGCACACAAAAATAACTAAAAAATCCAATCACCAACATCATCATCATAATAATAATAATAATAATAATAACCATCATCATCATCATCATCACCTTGGTGCAAAATCCTAATAGACCCAATTGCCACATCATGAATCCAAAATTAACCCCAACATATCTCTTCAATCATAGACCAATGACCCAATTTCCACCCCCTCCCCAAATATGGCTAACGACATTATTTAGTAGGCAACTTAAGTGTGAAATCCAATAAAACTCAATTAACACATCATTAACCCAAAATTAACCCAACACATCGCTTGGACCATGGACCAATAACTTATTCAACCTCCGAAAACAATGGCTAATGACATGGCTTAGTTGACAAAAGTGCTTGGATTCAATTTCCCCCATTAATGGTCAATATTGATTTGGGGATAGCTTTTGAGGATACATGTAGATTAATTTACGAAATTCCTTTACTTTATTATTTTAGGTATTTAAAAGCTATAATATTGGGTCTATATCATATGTAACAAAGTTCGAGCTATATTTAGGTGAATTCAAAGAAGATTATAAAAGCATCTCGATATGCTTAATTATTGGAAGAAAAATAAGTTTCGATGTCCCGTCTTTCGTTAACGACAAAAGATATATTAATTACTTTAATTATCACATTTACTTTTGAATCAACATTTAATGATTGATGGAGTTATTGACAAATGAAGAAATTGGTTTACACCTTCTGATATAGAAGTATTTAAGAATAAAAAAAAAAAACTTTATTTAGATTTAAGAAGTTGAAAAATATATTTCATTTAAATATTTTTTTTGTTTGGATGTTATATTATTTGATTTAATTCTTTCAATTTTTAATCTTTATATTTTAATTTATAAGACAACATTTTTATTTTCAAGTAAATTTAATATTTATTATGTTTGAAACATTAAAAGAAATATAATTTAAAGTTAATCTTGATAATAGTATTAGTTATGTTACAGAAGACATTAAGTTCAATCATATGTTGAAATGATAATATCAATTTTGTATGTTTGAATCATTACTCTATTAAAATTAAACTTTGAATGCAAATTAAGTGTAATAATGTATTGTACACGATTATTTCATGACAAATGTTAAATTAATAATGCTATTTGTTATTTTTTATGGTTAAGTGTTGTTAATATAGTAAAGATAGTGCTAAAATTATATGATTGTCATATTTAATATGTTTCAAATTAAATTTATTTTGTTATTTTATTTAATAATCTAATTTAAAGAGTCTCTATTAATTACTTTTATTGATAATTCATTATTAATTTTATTGTATAATAATTATAAATATGTTTTTTAAATTAAATATTTTTATTTAAGAAAATTTTATTTATTTTGAATAAAATCATATAATATTAGCTTATATATTTTATTATAAATTTAATTTTCATGAGTTTTGGATCGGATTAATATCAGATACCAATAGTAGCATATTCAAAGCTTTACGTATTTTTTATTTTAAGTTTAAAATTTTTTAAATTCAATGAATTCAAATTTTTAACTTGTTAAATTACTTCAAATAGAATCAAATTAAGTCTTGAAGCAACTTGCGTAAGCTATCAGATTCGGGCTCGCTTTGCACGATCTAATAGAGTGGACAAAATTTGCTTCTCCTTTTGAATCATCCAGCTTTTTGAAAAACAATTTTCATATCCTCCGCATCAATTTAGGTTTTTTTAATAGACAATTAATGGGTACATTGAACTCTACAAATAACATTAAAAAATCCGTAATAAATATCTAAAAAAATAAAAAATAAATAAATACGACGTATAATAGTTTTCATTCCTATTCGTGGAGTTAGAAAATAATGCTACTTGTTTACTTGATGATATATATTTTTTATTCTTATATCTACAAATTGGATTCTTAATGCCCGTTAAATGCATCTTCGTAAAACTTAAATGCCCTTTTAATATTTGAAAGAATATAGATAAAAATATTAAGTTTGTTAAATGA
>JBBYHK010015210.1:0-56444 GCA_038382065.1 Adansonia grandidieri | reverse complement strand
GAAAAGGATGGCCTATCTGTCAAGACAAGACATAGGATATGAACCAATGGTATATCCACCCTTTCGAGAAAGTTTTTGGCTAGGAGGACATGTGAATACCAGCTCCATTAATATTGTGCTCATATTGGATAAGGTGTTTGGGGATTTCTCTATCAGTGTAATTGATGAGCCAGAGATGCCAGCCATAAGCCCAAAGACTGGTCTGTGTCCTCTAGGATTTATTTTGAGTGTTTGGACTAAAACTAAAATTCTTGTACTATTCAAGTCTATTTTCAAAGTAATACTATGAACTAAACCTGCATGCTTGCGCCCAAAAGCATTGTAGGATCCTTTGTATAGGCATCTTTTATTAAGTATTATCAATGAAAATGACTAAGCATTATGTATTTCATCCTTTGTGTTCATATTTCTTGCCAACTCTTAGACCTTTCTCCACATATTTTTCCACTTATATTATTCTTTTTCTATATTTTCAGGTACCCAGAAAAAGGTGACATAAATATTCATACTGAAACTTTAGAAATCAATTTCGAGCAACAAATCTGCGCTAGTGAGGTCGAGGTTGAAGAGAATTTCAAAGAGAACCCTATACCTTTAGGCCTGCTAAGATTAATTAAATAGAAAGAAAACTAGATATTACCTCATGAAGAACCCTACTAAAACCTTAAACCTTGGAACAGAAGAAGACTAGAAATAAGTCAAAATTAAAACCTTCATAAAACCATCAACTCGAGCTGAACTAATAAGTTTCCTTCAACAATATAGGGATACATTTGCCTGATTCTACTAGGACATGCCTGGATTAGATACTAACATTGTGGTCTATAAACTTCCCCTCAAACCCAAGTGTAAGCCCATATAATAAAAACTTAGAAGAATGAAACCTGAAATGCTTTTGAAGATCAAATAAGAAGTGAAAAAGCAAGGCATGATTTCTTGAAGTAACCAAATATCTTGAATGGATAACCAATATAGTCCTAGTTTCTAAGAAAAATGGTAAGGTGTGGATGTGTATGGACTACAAAGACTGGAATCGAGCTAGCCTTAAGGATAATTTCCCTCTACCTCACATTGATACCCTAGTAGATAGCACTACCAAAAACACACTATTCTCCTTCATGGATGGATTCTCAGGCTATAACTAGATTAAAATGGTAGCCAAAGATATGGAGAAGACCACTTTTATGACTATGTGGGGCACTTTCTACTATAAAGTGATGCCTTTTGAGCTCAAGGATGATGGGGTAACCTATCAGAGGTCAATGGTAACATTGTTCCATGATCTCATGCACAAAGAAATAGAGGTCTACGTGGATGATATAATCACCAAAAGAAAATGAACATGTGGCTCATTTACGTAAACTCTTTAAATGGCTTCACAAATACCAGTTCAAGTTAAACCTTGCAAAATGCACATTTAGTGTCATATCTAGCAAACTATTAGGCTTCATTATGAGTGAAAAAGGAATAAAAGTTAATCCCGACAAGGTCAATGCCATTCAAAATTTGCCACCTTGAACTCAAAAAGAAGTAAGAAGTTTCTTGGGAAGGTTAAACTACATTGCCTTATTTATATCTCAGTTCACTGATAAATGTGATCCAATTTTTTAGCTACTTTGAAAACAAAATCCTGAAGAATAGAACAAAGAGTGCTAACAAACCTTTGATAAGGTCAAACACTACCTTTTGAATCCACCAGTACTTGTTCCACCAGTGCTCAGTCGATCACTAATCCTATATCTATCAGTTTTTGACAAGTCCAAGGGCTCTGTATTGGGTTAACACGATAAGTGAGGAAAGAAGGAACAAGCTATCTATTACCTGAGCAAGAAGTCTACAAAATATGAAAATAATTATTTAGCCATAGAGAACCTATGTTGTGCTTTAGCTTGGATAGCCCAAAGGTTATGACAATACATGTTGTACCACACTACGTGGTTGATTGCCAAATTTGAGAAGGTTAGCTAGGTGGCAAGTCTTACTTTTCAAGTACGACATCATGTATCTGAACTAGAAAGTTATCAAAGGTAGCGTGATAGCAAATTTCTTGGTAAGTCGAGCAATAAATGACTACTAGCCTTTAGACTTTGAATTTCCTGACGAAGACTTGATGTGTATCTCCAAAGCAAAGCATACTATCGAGTGCAGTCTATCTTGGAAATATACTTTGATAGAGCTTTAAATGTGCTAGGGCTAAAATTAGGGTAATCCTTATCTTGCCTGATAGAAAGTGCTACCCTTTTACTGTAAGACTGAACTTTGACTGCACCAAAAATGTAGTTGGATATAAGGCTTGCATCATAGGACTCTAAGCAACCCTTGAAAAAGACACTACAAGTATTTAAAGATTCAGCCTTCATCATCTACCAACTAAAAAGATAATGGCAAAAACGTAATGCTAAATTGATCCATTATTGGAATTTGATCTCAACTCAAAAACAAGTATGATGATATTAGCTTTCAACATTTACCTTGAGAAAAGAACTAAATTGCTGACGCCTTAACTACTTTATCATCTATTTTCAAAGTTAATCGAGAATCAAACATTACTCCCCATCAGATGAGTATCTATACAGCCTTCGAACATTTTTAGAATGTTAAAAAAGAGAATGACAACCTACCATGGTATCATGACATCCTTTAATACATCAAAGATTAGTGATACCCAAAAGGCACTACCAAAACTGATAAGAAAACCATCTGCAGGATAGCTGCAAGCTTTGTTTTGGTTGGCAAAATTTTATACAATAAAGGTTGGGATCAGGTACTACTTTGGTGCATGGATGCCTCTAAAGCCAAAAGAATTCTTGAAGAAGTCCATGAAGAAATTTGCGGTATGCATGCTAATGGACACCAAAAGGCAAAACAAGTCATGCAATCAGGCTATTATTGGTTGAGTCTTGAAAATGACTGCATTAACTATGCTAAAAAATGCCACAAATACCAAATCTACATAGACAAAATCTATGTCCTACCAGCACTTCTACACATTATGATAGATCCATGTCCTTTTTCCATATAGGGTTAAGGCTTATAATAGGCACCATTTCATTTTGGTTGCTATCGATTATTTCACTAAGTGAGTAGAGGTAGATTCATATGCCAATGTCACCAGATCGATCATATGCAAATTTAGGAAATAAGACATCATTTGTAGATATGGTTTTTCTAAATGGATCATTACTGATAATGCATGAAACCTAAAAAATAAAATAATGTAAACAGTTTACTTTCAGTTAAACATTCAGCATTGAAATTCTGTCCCATATCGTCCAAAAATGAATAGGGCAATTGAAGTGGCCAACAAGAATATTAAGAAGATAGTCAAAAAGATGGCTGAGATGTATAAAGATTGGCATGAAAAGTTACCTTTTATATTACATGCCTGTCACATAGTAGTACGAACTTTTATGGGTGCTATTTGTTCACTTTAGTCTATGGCATGGAGGTCATCCTACTTATTAAGGTTAAAATCCCCTCACTCAGAGTCCTGATAAAATTACAACTTAAAGAGGTTGAATGGATCAAGAACTAATATGAACAACTGAATCTCATCGAAGAAAAAAGAATAAAGGCCATCTATCATGGGCGATGTATCAAAAACACATGATGAGGGTGTAGACACCTTATTTTGTCTGGGCCAATCTCTGGCAACCCAAGGCAAAATGAAAAAGTAATGAAATCAAAAAAATGTTTAAGAAATTCTAAAATGCCTATGGGCCATATTAAAGAAAATGTAAAAATGAGGCATCAAAAGTCACTTTTCATGATGTCACCAAGGTTATACACCAATCAATTTCACATTGTTTATGACCAAGTTGGGGTAAATCGGGAAGCCACAAGTTCGTGCAAGTTATATTGGGGTGCAAGTATTGATACGAGGCCTTTACAGTGCAAAAGAACTTAAATTTTCACATGTAGTATCGATACAAGTGGGTTTGGTATCGAAACCTAAGATGTGGTATCGATACCTGGCATGTTTGTATCGATATAGACCTGGGCAGTTGCTAAAGTTATAAGTTTTGGCAAAATGTATCGATACACAAGCATGAGTATCGATACAAATCCATAAAGTATCATTACCAGCCTCTAAATCTTGAGACTAGAAACATTTTTTACTCTTAGTATCGATACATAACTAGTTGTGTTGATACTCGGGAGTAAAATGTACCTTATGTATCGATACAACATGTTCTGGATCGATACACCAAGGCATTTTTGCCTAATTCAAGCCATTTTTAAGCCTTCTAAAACCTGATTTAAACATGTTTTTGCACTAACGAACTATCATATAATATTGTAAACCTCAACTATAGTCTCATTAACAAATTTTAAACAAATTTTAGAGCCCGAACAACCATTGACAAGGGTCACTTTCACAAGATATATAGTTGTAAAATGGTGGCAAGCATATCTCTGCTGTGAGGTTGCTGCAACCTTTTTACCTCTTTGCTCAGTATTGCAAAACTAATAAAAAAGGAGTTAGCTGAGCATGGTAGTTGGAGATGTCCTCTGAGCCAGAAAAGAAAAATCAAAAGTACCCCAATATTGTCTCTTAAAAAGAGCAATGATCAGCCATCAAAAAAAGGGGGGATGAGCCAAAAAAAATCTCAACAATCTCAAAAAAAATCTTTATCCATTCCCAAAAATTCCCTAACAACTTTAGCTCCAAAAACTCACCAAAAGCACTATTCCATTGTCTTTCACTCATAACCAATCTCCATTCTCGTAGCTCCCCTAAACCACCACTGGAAAACCTTTAAGAACCTAACTTTCCCCATATTTTAATCCTTAAAAAGCCTCACCATTAACCATACCACCTAAAAGCTACTTCCTTTTATCTTTTTCTTGCTAAATAATAGCAAGGAGAATGAAGAAATTAAGCTTACAGCCATTACTTCGAGAAAAAGGGAAGTTCAAGTTTTTTTGGTATATCCCCTCTACCTTGATCTTTGTAGTTTTCGTCTTGTCATTAACATCATCTTAGTAAACCTTTTTTTATGCTTTTTTGGCCACCTTAGGACTTTCATGCATTTTTTTGTGGCTTTGGTTGTGGTAGTTTAGGATCTTGATGTTTTCTTGGTGACTCATGCTGTTTGGTTAACTAAGCATGCTTCTTTGCATTTTCATCATGATAATAGCCTTTGTCCATGTACTTCTTGCCATGTTCCTTCCATATTCATGTCTTCATTGCATGTTTAAAATATGCATCTTAAGATGATATAAGTATGCTCATGCATTTCCTAGAAGCTTGATAGGCTCTATGGAATAAAAATGCCTTTTTAGTAAACTTTTTTTAAACATGTTCATCCTAAGTATGTTCATGTATCTATCTCACCTCCATGCATTTTTGGTCATATTTTCTATGAAAAATATCATCTTTGCTTGTGCATATATGTCTTCCATATTCTCCATTATTTTGTAGTTGTTTGCTTATGTTGAGATGCATTATTGAGTGCTAGAAAACCCGCTTTCAAAAATATCCCCAAGTTAAGCACATGCTGTCTCCCATACATGGAGAATAACATGGGCCTAAGATTTTTATGAAGTTGGTTTTCCAACCTTGGGGGCAACGCAAGTATTCAATTCTAGACTCATGGAAGAATAAGTGTAAGAGTACTAGTTTTTCAAAAATGAAATGAAGTTTTTTAGTTAAAAAATGTGAACCCTTGGTCCTAAGCCAACCACCCCCATAGTGGCATGATCAACGGGTTGTTCTATCATCCCAAACTACTCTGGGATTATGGAATGAACTCGTGACACTCATGTCAACCTTTTATCTTAGTTATGGATGTTCGAACGTCCATGGCCTAAGCTCAACCCAAGGAAAAGCCAAAATATCGAACACCTCCCTTATTTTGTTATAGTAGCATAGTGGCCTAGACTTGAAAAATTATTAAAAAATAAAAATGATTTATTCGGAAATGTTGGTATTTTTCCCTTGAAGGGTTTCGAATTACCTTTCCAATGAAATAGTTATGATTTTTCAAATCTTTGCTATCTGAAACTTCTAGATCCGACTAGCAGTTTACTGTTTGGGCTATTTCGGCCTAGCAACCAACATTTTTGAATCGCTTTTAATATTTTTCCCATGGAGTTCATGAAATTCCCTTATCGAAAAGGTATTATTCATATTTTAACAATTCTGGATGAATCTAAAATGATTTTTCAAAGTCCATCATACCTTTACCCTGTACATGCTACTAGTGTCAAGATAGGTTGAAATTCAAAAATTAATTCTTCCTAAAAGGTGATTTTCTAGGATTTTTAAAATATTTTTACATTAATCCTCATTGAGTTACCTTTCGAACGACACTTGTTTACCCTCGGGGACCTCTGGATAAGCTCAAAATAAATTCAGAAAAAGAAATGACACAATGCTATCCTTTGTTTCTAACCTAATTTTCAAAACATTTTATTGAGGCATTCGAACGCCTTATAATCTACTCAATTCATTCTCATAACCTAAGCCCTTTAAACTTGGTCCAAGGCTAAACAAAAAGAGGAATATTTTAGCCAAACCTTTGGCTCCTGATTTTTAAAGATTCTTATTTTCAAAAATATGACCCATTCCTTTTAACGTCAAAGATTTTTATTTTTGGGGATACTCCAACCCCATTTCTTCTAAGGAGATACTCCAACCCCGCTCTCCATATTCCTTCTAAAATCCAAACTTTTTTCCCCAGGATATCCCTGAGTTATAGAAACTTTTTTTTCTCCTCAAAATTCCAGTGAATGTGACTAAGTCTCAACATTGTCATCTCGATTATTGATTACTAATCAAAAATAATTATGAGAAATATTTCGATCGTCCCTCATTTTCATGTATTTTGTGTGGATTTATTTTCCACCTTACTAATACATTTCTTTTTGTAGGGACCTCAAGCATTCATGCTTTAAAGATCATTTTCAAAATCACAAAATGATATCTCATGTCGGTATCTCTCCAGTGCCAGACATGAAATATTTGATTTTTTTTAAAACCCATCCAGGGATCATTTTCATAAAAAATCCCTATTTTTCTCACCTCTCTGAGGTGCATAGGTGATAAAATTTTCATTAAAACTTAGACTCATATCTTTAAAAAATTTAATGCATTAGAGGGAATTATATTTAAATAATGATAAAAATGAAACTGAGAAAATCGAGATTTAAGTAGATATAGTTAGATGGTACCTATTTTCGAGCGTCGTAGGGGTGCTAATCCTTCCTCACACGTAACCAACTCTTGAACCCAAAACAATGAATCTCTAGTATTATTTTCAATAGGCATCCAGTCATGCTTGACTTAAAATGATCGGTGGCGACTCCAAGTTTATGGCCATTTCATGGTGGCCATCCAAGACTAGTCGGATGAGTGATTCATCTAACGGTCTTTCTTTTTCATGTCAAACATCATCATATTTTTTAAGTCATGCGTGCTTTGGCCTTTTGGATTGTTTGAAGTTCGTAAAGGTTGGGCACGTGGAACATTGATAGCTTGATGACTCCACTAGGGACAAATTCAGAGAGTTAGGCCTCCGACTAGCTATGACTTGCTTGGTCCTTGGTTCTTCAATTTCCATAATTATTCCTTGTCTTTTTTTCCTTCTAATCTTTTACTTTTTATGCCTTTATTTTGTGATTTTTTTTACGGATTGCCTTCTTTTCGAATATATGTTGATTTGAATAAGTATGGTAATATGGAGTAGAATGAAAAGGTTTGATAGTTTTCCTAACACACATCTTGCACTTTTATTTTGCACTAGATTTCCGCCAAACACCATGGTAAGGCTAGGATCCTAATTATTAGGAGGAAGTAAGCCATCCACCTTCATGAGTACCCATCCGCATAGCCATGGCAAGGTCTCTCATGAGTAACCCTCCACATTTGCATAGGGAAATACATCCACTGGGTTAAACTCGTTTCACCAAACCTGTGATGGGCCCAGGATTAGGGTGCCTCGGCTGTCCTTATCAGACGAAGACGCAATTTTGATACCTATTTAGGTATCTACTTAAACTCATATAGTGAGCCTTATGAACTAAACCATGTCAAACCATAATAGAATGCTGTTAGAATAACCCAAAGAATAGGGTCACTTGAGGAAACACTGCTTACCTTTACTTTTGTATACCATGTTATCCAAGCAATGATAGGTGAACACCATCGCTCACATTTGTCATGTTATTTTTATGATCATTTCTTGAGGGTATGCTATAATGTTCTATGGCTCACCCTTTCTTAGCAAGTAGGTGATGATGAGCGAAGGTTCACACCTACGATGCTAAAAGTTAATAATCTGACCAAAATAAGTCACCATGCTGATGACTTAACATAGATATTAACGAACAAACGTCAGTGCTTGTTTGGTCAGGCCTGTCTTTATGTGGTATTGTATCACCATGTGTAAAGGCAATGTTAGCATAGATACATTATGTTGCTATCCGATTGTTTTGCTCACACCTATGCATCATATCGCCTATTCTTGGGGCAAACTTATATGTGGCATTTTCATTTTGTTGCTTTCGTTCTTTTATATGCTTATTTCTTTATACAGATGCTAACTTATCATCTCTTTTTGTTCTTTTTTGCATGCATGCATCATTTCATTATTATTATTGCCATGGGACAATTACCCAACGGTGCAGTGTTTACCAACGAGTGTTTGTCATGGAGCAACAGTCCGCCTCAGAGTTGAAATCTTTTAAGAAAATTTGAACCTGGTCCAAGTGATGGTAGCTTGAAGATGGGAACATCCTAAAACCTACGTATATCTTGACAATGCACGAAAGATCAAAATAGGGTAGAATGATTGGCAAGATCTGAAATATATATGGACCAGTTGGGATAGTACCAAGAACGAATCATTCACAAAGAGATACGGGGACATTGTCCTTTTACTGCAGGTCTATTTAGATGTTAATTTACTGTAGGCTACTTCACAATTTTGGAACCTCGCATGTCGATACTTTACCTTCAACATCGAGAGGGCCAAAACTGATAGAATATATTGCAAGGCATTGAACCCTCCAGTTTTCAAGAAAAGATTAGCCCAGATTCTCAGTGCACTCGAGACATGGATTAAAGGTCACATCAAGAAGAAAAGAAACAATGAGTGCATTTCATGGGCCAGTTTGACAGAAGCAATGGCAAATACCGTTGATGTTCAAAAAATGCAAGATATATTCGCTTTGGCGATATATGGCCTAGTCATTTTCCCTAAGATACTAGGTTATGTCGAAGCGGTAGTGGCAGATCTCATTTCTAGATTGTGTTGCAACATTAATTTGGCACCTGCTATCATCGCTGAAATCATTCGAGTCCTTAATTTTACAAGAAAATAGGGATAGGATGTTTCATTGGATGTGCACCTATCCTTCACTTATGGCTTGTCAGCCATATTTGCTTGGAAGAAAAGAGGAGGCCATATAATTTTTTCCCTGACTTCAGTCCTATCTCCAAAGTCCTTGATAAGGAATAACTTCACAAAAAGTCTAAAGAATAAGGGATCCGGAAACTTTAAAATCTCAACAGGGATAAAGTGACATGGAAGGCCATTTAGTTCTCACCATAAACCATTATGTACAGATGTGGGGATTAAAATTGTGTGCCACTCATTGGGTTATGGGGAAGTACCAGCTATGCACCTATTCTGGTCCTTCGACAATTTTTGTGTCAGCAATTTGTCCCCTTTGTTCAAGACCTAGAGGCATGCGACCTTGAATATGGCGGGCCAAATTATAAGTCAAAAATTTAGTTAGATTTTGTGCTTGGAGACAAACTCATTGCATGGAAAGACACTGGAGAGGAAGTAGTGTGACCTTGGGGTATAATGAATGAAAGATATGTCACATCAATGATGCCTTACCTCCATCCGCTGTTATATCTATAAATGAAGAATTCTCTTCTAAAATCAAATTGCTTAGACAGGAATTCAACAAGAAAAGACAACTTTTAACAAGGAAATTACCTGTCTAAAGGAGGAAAATAGTCAATTAGAGATGGGCCTTTATCTATGTGAAGGTCAGGTAAAACATGCTAATAAAGAGAAGAATTGTCTCAAAACAAATCTCGAGAGTCTAAGGAAAGACTATGTGGCCATCAGCAAAGCAAACAAATTATGATGCCAAAGCAAGTCTTTAATCGAGTGGAGAACAAAAATTGCCACCCTTGAAAAAGAACTACATCAGTGGAAAGAAGCGACTAAAAATAATAAAGAGAAGCTTGTTAGAGGTCGAACCCTCGTATCAACTTATCAAAAGAGAAATACACGGTTAGAAGCTCAAGTTCAAGATTTGAGAGCGAATTAGGTTGAGAATGAGACATTAACAATCAGGGTTCAAGGTGTAGAGCAGCCTTTGCAAGCTCGCCAAAACCAGGTGGATGAATTAGTATGGGCCTCAAACGGTGAGAGTAAGAATGGCAACAAATAGTTGATCAGGTATGCCAAAATTATCAGACTCATCATCACCATCTTATTAAACAAATTCAAGCAGCTCAGTTAGAGGCTGAATATGTGATGGACACAGCTCGATCTCTAGCATATAGCATCTTACCCACTAAAGCTCACGAACAAAAACTATTGTACTTTTTAGAACATGTAATTAAATAATGTAATCATGCCAGACATTTTTGAATGTATTCAAGACTCAGGTTGCTTCAATGAAATACGCTATTGGTGGAGCTGTTTCCTAATCCAATTATCCCTATTGCATTTGCATCAATAACAATTATTCTTTTTCTGCTTTGCATCAAAACATAATTCTTTTTCTACATTATGAATTCATATCCATCTTCATGTCATGTCATAACACATTCTAAAGGTCTAATCCGTCAATAATCTAAAGTGAAGATGTCCCAAAACATAAAATCTTTAGCTCGCCATCGTTACAACACTCATACCTGTTGTAAAGCCATGAAAAATCATTGTTAGTCCTACATTGAGCAACTAGAACTCATGTATAGAGAATCTCAAGAACAATCAGCCCATAGGAATGAAAAACTTCAATCTCAAATGGAGAAATTGACAAAACTATTATCCGAAGCTTTAAAGGATAAAGGATAAATGAGCACCATTAATGCTGGCAAAGGATCGGCCAACTCAGAGAGTAATCTGAATGATGGTACTGAGGCTACTAATGTGCATGAAGTAGCTTTGCATGAACAGCATCCCCCGGCAGTGAGAATTCTATCGACTCAACCATTCATTTATTTTAATCCTATAACAGCACCACATTTAGTCAAGGCTCTTCGCCCGCTATACCTATAGTACCAGATCTTGATGAACAAGTAGACTAAGAAAGGGCAAAAAGGTCTTCGAAAAATGATGAAGACTTAAACAAATACCAATCTCTGGAGAAACATCTTTGAGCTATCGAAAAAAGTGATAAATTTGGAATTATAGATGTGAAGACTCTAGGACTGGTCTCATTCCGCATAAATTCAAGGTGCCAGAGTTTAAAAAATATAATGGGACCATAGATCCCACGCCCACCTTTGGATGTATTGTCACAAGATGATCGGGTATAAGAAAAATGAAAAATTTCTAATCCACTACTTCCAGGACAATTTAACTAAGGTAACTTTCTGAAGGTACATAAGGCTAGACCCTATAAGAATTCAAACATGGACAGATCTGGCTTGTGCATTCCTTGACCAATATAAGCACGTATCTATTGAGCCCCAGATCGCCTCTCCTTCATGAACATGGAGAAGAAAGCCTCTGAGAGTTTTAGGCAATACACCCAAAGATGGAGGGAGGAGGCAGCTTAGGTTCAGCCTCAATTAACTGAAAGGGAAATGACAATTATGTTCATTGGGAATTTGAAAGCTCCTTACTATGAAAAATTGGTGGAAAATGCTATGAAAAATTTTGCTGATATGATCATATCACGGGAGATTATTGATAATGCCATCAAACGTGGGAAAATATCTCTGGGAGAATCATCCAGGTCAATTAAGGAACCAACAAGTAAAAAAAAGGAAAAAAAAGTAAACGCTGTTAGTCACAGCACCATAAAGTTCCTTCAAAATCCATGCTTAGCTCAAGGGGCATATGCCCTAAATATGTTGTATCTAAGTTTAAGCCCCTACCAAATGACACCAGCAGTTCATTCTACTAGGATTGCTCTAACAGTCACCTTTACACCGTTAAGGGTTTTCACCCTCACACTTCTTCAAGCGTGCAACCTCATAGCACAAACAATGCTAGAGCCCCAAGTAATCATCAAGCACCTCAAGAAAGGGAACATTTTGACCCTTTACCATACTTATATAAAAAGATCTGTAATAGCTTATTAGCTAACCAATTAGTGGCCTTAGTGTTTTTAAACCCAAAATCTCTACCTTACCTCAACTAGTATGATGAGAATGCCTACTATTAATACCATGCTAGAGCATTGGGACACTCAATTGAGAACTACACCTCATTCGAAAGAAAGGTGCAGGGCCTACTAAAAAAAGCGTAATCAAAGTAGAGCAAGGGCCCAGACCAAATGTTAGGGCCAACCCACTCCCTGAACGCGCTGAACTAAGGGTAAATGCCATGATTGATGGGAAAGGCTGTTGGATCAAAACAGATGTCAGAGAGGTCAAGATGCCAATGAGTAGAGTGTGGCAAGCATTCAGGGAGGTTAGGATAGTGAGCCCAAGAGAGGAATTAACAAAGTCCTTTTACTGCTACTTTGCTCAAGAGCATGATTTACAGCAATGTTCATCATTCTTGAAAATGGTCCAAGGAATAATGGACTGATTTGAGATAGAATTCTATGAGGAATGTCATGAACTGACTTATCCATCCGTTAACATCATCAAAGAAGAGAAAGCAAATGATGATGGCATCCTGATTTGTCTTTCTCTTATGACTATGGAGAGTCAGCCAAATGAAAGCTTTAGGCATTACACCTCTAGGTGGATGGAAAAGGCCGCCTAAATTCAACCACTATTGACAGAGAAAAAATGATCGTGAGGTTCATTGGCACACTATAGTTTTTGTACTATGAAGAAATGGCAAAAAGAACCCTTAAAAGGTTTACAGATGTAGTCATAATTTGTTGGATGATGGATGAGGCTTTGAGAAGAGAATCAGGTAGAGGCAAGAGGAAAAGAAAAGTTAAAACCATATTACAGCTGAGGTTCAATAAGGGAGCTAGTTCATCTTAAACTCGTGCAGGCGTAGACCTAGAAAGGTTTATTGTTGAGCAAGATTACGAGATCATGAAAAATGTGGAAGAGCTCAGAACACCATTGAGCATAGTTTGGCAGATTCTAGTAAAAGCCAAATTAGTTAATAGGGTTGAGAAAAAGAGGAAAGAGTTGGCAACTTTTGCAATTTCCATAAAGTACATGGTCACACCCTTCAGATGTGTAAGGAGTTTTGAGCTATGGTCTAAAGAATGATGAAGAAAGGTAACATTGAATTTTATGATGAGAAGCAGACTTTGACTACTTAACTTGTAGATGTACTTTCATCCATCAACACTATAGAAGGGGATGGGGACAATCCCTCCTATGGCATCGGAAGACTACTAAACGTGTATGATAATCGATCATGTCCTCACACCACTCTTGCCCTATCTGCACTAAAGATGGTCATTCAACAACCATCTCCATTCCCCTACAAAGATAACAAGGCAGTTCTTTAGAACTATGAGAGTAAAACTTTAATTATCAGGGAATCTAGTCAACTAGCCTCAAATATTAATCTTTTGAGGGTAAACCACTTAACTTGGAATGGTAAGTGTTATACGCCACCAGTCATAAGAGATAAAGCTCAGCAAGAAGATGCTAGCCAAAATCTTTAAACACTTAAGTTTGCAACTAAAGGGTCAGATTCAAAAATGACCAAAGAATCGATAAGTGAGAAAGAAGTAATGGAGTTCCTTAAGTTCATCAAACACAGTGAATACAATATCATAGATCAACTAAATAAGTAACCTGTCAAAATATCTGTGCTGTCACTTTTTTTGAGCTTTGAAGCTTATAGAAATACACTCTTGAAAGTTTTGAATAAGGCTTATGTCTCTTTTGATATTTCTATAGGCTAGCTAGATCATCTAGTGAACAATATCATGGCTGACAATTACATATCCTTTAGTGATTATGAGATTCCACAAAGAAGAAAAGGAAATCATAAAGCCTTTCACATCACCACATACTGCAAAGGGAGCATATTGCCCAAGATGCTCATTGATAATGGGTTAGCTTTGAATGTAATGCCTATTTCATGCTTGAATAAGCTTCTTATTGATGCGTCTTACATTCGAAACAATCACATAGTTGTACGGGTGTTTGATGGAACCTGTAGAAGCATTATAGGGAACATATTATCCTACTCTAAATAGTCCTATGTACTTATAAGGTTGACTTTCATGTGATGGACATTGCTCTATCATATAATTGCCTTTTGGGAAAGTCATGGATCCATTCTGCGAGAGCAGTTCCATCATCTTTGCACCAAAAATTGAAGTTTGTAATTAGAAACAAAGTTATCAGTATTGGTGGTGAAATAAATATCATTGCTACTACCTTGACCGATACCCTATATGTTAAACCTAATGAGGTCATTCCATACTCTCTTTTCAATCATTTGAATTCATTAATGCCACCTATGTCAAGGAGGGATTGCCTATGATTAAACCTCATCTGTCAGGAAGCATGCAAATAGGCTTGAAACTAATAGTCAGCAAAAGTGCTCGAGTCGAAAAAGGGCTTGGAAGATGCCTCTAAAGAGTTGCTAAAGCTCTAAAGGTGACCAATCAAACTGACAAGAAAGGAGTAAGGTTCAAACCCAAGCATAGCAAAAAAAAAAAAAGCAAGCCCAGAAGAATCAAGAGAAAAGAATAGCACGTTTGTTGGGACAAGACATGAGACACGAACCTATGGCATTTTTGTGATTGTATAAGAACTTTCACTCAAGCGGATACGTTAACACTAGCTTAACAAATGTCATGCTTGTGTTAAGGAAAATGTTTGGGGATTTCTCTATCAATGTAATTGAAAAGCCATCAGCAATGGGTGGAAGGATTGACTTATGCCCTCCAGAGTTTATTCCAAGTGTCTGGACTGAGACAGAAATCCCTGTATTATTTAAAACTCTTTTAAAGTAATGCCATGAACCAAACCCACATGCTTTCACCTAAAAGCATTATGGGATCCTTTGTCTGAGCACCTTTTATTAAATATTATCAATAAAAATGATGGCGCATTATGCATTTCATTCATTGTGTCCATTTTTACCTCCTTTCGCATATTTTTTTCCTATATTGTCCTTTTTTTCATATTTTTAGGTATTCGAATGAAAATGACATGAATATCCATATTGTGACTTAAGAAATCAATTTTGAGCAAGCAATTTTGCAGGTGGGGTTGAGTATGAGGAAGATTTTGAGGAGGACCCTGTACCGCCAGATCTACTCAGACTAAAAAATAGATTTTACCTTATAAAAAACCCATCAAAACCATAAATCTTGGGACAGAAAAAGACCAAAAGGAAGTCAAAATTGGAACCTCTATAAAACCATCAACTCGAAACCAATTGATAAGCCTTCTCTAAGAGTAACAAGATGTGTTTGCTTGGTCTTACCAAGATATGCCTGGGTTGAATACCGATATCATAGTCCATAAACTTTCCCTTAAACCTAAGTGTAAACCTGTACAGCAAAAGCTTATGAGGATGAAACCCGAAATGCTACTAAAGATCAAAGAAAAAGTCAAGAAACAATTTGAAGTAGGATTTCTCAAAGTTGCCAAATACCCTGAGTGGGTGGCGAATATAGTCCTAGTCCCTAAGAAAGATGGTAAGGTACAAATGTGTATGGATTATAGGGACTTGAATCGAGCTAGTCCAAATGATAACTTTTTTTACCCTATATTGATACCTAGTGGACAACACTGTCAAAAATGCACTTTTTTTTTCATGGATGGATTTTTAAGATACAACCAAATCAAAATGGCGATCAAAGACATGGAAAAGACCACCTTCATGACCATGTAGGGAACTTTTTACTACAAAGTGATGCCTTTTAGGCTAAAAAATGCTAGGGTAACTTATCAAAGGGCAATGGTGACATTGTTTCATGACCTTATGCAGAAGGGGATCAAAGTTAATATGGATGACATGATCGCCAAGTCACTTAGAGAGAATGAACATGTAGCCAACTTGTCAAAGCTCTTCAAATGCCTTCATAAATATCAACACAAGTTAAACCTACCAAATGCACATTTGGCATCACATCCACAAGTTATTAGGCTTTATTGTGAGTGAAAAAGGAATAGAAATAGACCCTGACAATGTTAGGGCCATTTAAGGCCTTTCGTCGCCTCAAAGCCTAAAAAAAGGTAAAAAGTTTTTTAGGAAGATTGAACTATATAGCTCGATTTATATCTCCATTGACTAACAAATGTGACTCAATCTTTCGGCTACTTCGTAAACAAAATCTTAGAGAATGGAACAAAAAATGTCAAGAAGTCTTCAATAAAGTAAAGCAATACCTTTCAAGCCCTCCAGTGCTTGCACCCCCAATCTTAGGTAGACCTCTAATTTTATATTTATCAGTTTTTGATAGTTTGATGGACTATGTATTAGGCTAGCATGATGATTCGGGAAAGAAGGAACATGCTATCTAATATTTAATCAACAAGTTCATAGAATGTGAAAATAACTACTCGATAGTAGAAAAGCTATGTTACGTTCTAATCTGAACAGCTAGGAGGTTAAGATAATATATGTTATACCACACCACATGGTTGATCACCAAATTAGATCTCGTCAAATATTTATGTGAAGCCCCTACATTATCAGGGAGATTGGCTAGGTGACAAGTCTTGCTTTTTGAATACGATATTGTATATGTGAATCAAAGGGCCATCAAGGGTAGTGCAATCGTAGACTTCTTGGCTAGTCAAGCAACAGATGATTATCAACTTTTGGACTTTCAATTCCTCGATGAAGACCTAACGTGCATATCTGAGGTGGGCGATGCAATCGATAGCGATTCACCTTGGAAAATGTTTTTTGATGGTGCTTCAAATGCATTGGGGCATGGAACTAGGGTAATTTTAACCTTACCTAAGGGAAGCTATTATCCTTTCACTATGAGATTTGAGCTTTGACTGCATAACAATATAGCTGAATATGAGGATTGTATCATGGGACTCTAAGCTGCCATCAAAAGGGGTATCCAAATCTTATGAGTGTTTAAAAACTCAGCCCTTACCATTTACCAATTAAAAGGGGAATGGCAGACACGTGATGCCAACTAATTCATTATAAAAGTTTAATCTCAGAACTGAGAAAAGAATTTGAGATGTTAGCTTTCGATATTTGCCTCAAGGAAAAAAATCAAATTATTGATGCCGTAGTCACCTTATCATCCATGTTTAAAGTCAATCAGGAGTCAGACATTGCCCTTATTCATATGAGCATTAATTTAACATTGGTATATTGCTATCGGGGAAGAAAAAAATGGTTTGCCTTGGTATCATGACATCCTTTAGTATATAAAAAATTAGCAATACCCTGATCATGCCATCAAAAATGATAAAAGAACCATAGGAAGAGTGGTTGTAAACTTCATTTTGGATGGCAAGCCACTATACAAGAAGAGTTGGGACCATGTATTACTCTAGTGCATGGATGCCACAAAAGCCAAAAGAATCCTCAAAGAGGTCCCTGGGGGGATCTGTGGTACGCATGCTAATGGACACCGAATGGCAAAATAAGTCATAAGATCGGGCTAACACTGGTTGACTCTAGAAAGGGATTGCATCAACTATGCCTTTAAATGCCACAAATGCCTAATCTATGTAGACAAGATTCATGTCCCTCTAGTACCATTGCAAGTTATGATAACCCCATGGCCATATTCTACGTGAGGCATGGACATGATTGGACCAATCACCCCTAAGGCCTCCAATGGATATCATTTCATCCTAGTTGCTATCTAACGTCACTAAAGCTATCGTGTGATAATTTGTGTAGTGGGACATCATTTGTTGGTATGGACTCCTCGAGCAAATCATCACGGACAATGCGCAAAATATGAAAAACAAAATGATGCAAGCAATCTACTATCGGTTCAAAATTCAGCACCAAAATTCTATCCCATATCGTGCAAAAATGAATGGGGTAGTGGAAGTAAACAACAAGGATATCAAGAAGATAATCAAAAAGATGGCTGAGACATACAAGGATTGGCATGAAAAGTTACTCTTTGTATTACATGCTTACCGCACAGCAGTACAAACTTCTATGGGTGCACACCGTTCTCCTTAGTTTATGGCATAGAAGTTATTCTACCTATCGAGATAGAAATCCCATCAGTCAGAGTCCTAACGGAAGCAAAACTTAAGGAGGTCGAATGGGTTAAAGATCGATTTGAGCAACTTAATCTTATCAAAAAAGAAAAGAATCAAAGCCATCTATCATGGGTAGATGTATCAAAAGCGCATGAGGAGAGCCTACGACAAAAAGGTCCATCCTCATTAGTTCCAAGATAATGACTTAGCACTTAAGCAAATTCTCCCAATCCATAAAGCTGTTCGTGAAAAATGGACCCCAAATTGGAAAGGACCATACGTGGTGAAACGTGTATTCTCTTGAGGAGCCTTAATCTTAACTAAAATGGATGGCAACAACTTGCCTAATCTTATTAACTCTAATTCTGTAAGGAAATACTATGCCAAAAATGACTTTAGGATGAAAACCTAAAAGGGCAGTCTATTAGTCCTTCGCCCACCATTCTAAAAAAAAAACAACGAAAACAAAAAATAACAAAAGCAAAAAAAAAAAAAAGAAAAAATGAGAAAACCAACTTAAGTCGAAAACCTGAGAGGGCATCTTAAATAACCAAACCCATTCAAAACAAGTTAAACCATTATTAGCCTAAAACCAATCTTCCCCATATTCATAACTCTAACCAAGACTCCAAATCATAACTTAAACCATCTGTTCTATGCTGACTGAACCTTATCCACACTTGCACTTGAAAAATGAAAACTAACAACTTTGAAGCCTCCATCCCACCATAGGGCAATCTGAGGCATCTTCTTATGATTTGGCTAAAACCACAAGGATCATTTGCTTGAGAGAAAGTCTCTGAAAACACTCAGTGGAAAATTCATGTCACCAACATCGAAGCCAATTGCCATGGGAAGACTTCTTTTGGAACTTTTGTATTTCAAAAATTTTCAATCGAATGAGAATACTTTTGCTTGATTTCCTGTAAAACCTTTTTGTAACCCTACATTCCATGTTGCATCATGTTTATCATTTAATTGATAATGCTTGATAAATGAACAAAACTGGTAAAAGGATTTCATAGTATTACTTGGAAATATTAAACTATGTGAGAATTTTTGTTAGGTCTAAAGACCAAAAATGAACTTTAGGGCCATGGTTGGTCCCACCTTTTTTGATCTTGTATCTTGAGAAGTGTTTAAACTTTACCCCTAGAAAAACCTATCATGAAGAAGAGAGGCTAAACTCTAGCTTTGATTGGCACCTAAACAACCAGGGTTCAACACATTTTAACAATCAAAAAGGCTCTTTAGAGTTAGAATTGGCAAAGAAGCCCCACTCATGCTTGCTAATGGACTCTTTACAGCTAGAGCCTTCCAACATGAATCATTCGATTTCACAATCCTCTTATTACCATCATAGGTCATTAGGATAGGAAGCCACCTTATCTGATTTTAAAAAGATCCAAAATTGATGAATTATGCCATTGAAAACATCACTTTCACATCATTTAAAAATGCATATGCATTCTCATGCATTCTACAAGATTTAACATTTTTTAGGTACCTATCCCTATGCAAAAGGTAAATCAGTAAAGAACGCAAGGTGCGAACCTCAAAAAATCTTATGTAAGTACCTTCGACATTGTAAGCTCATTGAAAATCGTCCAATAAATGTTTCTAATCTCAACACCTTTTCTTTTCTTTGTTCTCAAAGAGCTGGACATTTTTTTTTCTTGCCTTCAAAGAGCAGGACCTTTTCTTTCTTTATCCTCAAAGAGCAGGACATTTTTTTTCTTTATCCTTAAAGAGCAGGACCTTTTCTTTCTTGTCCTTAAAGAGTAGGACGTTTTCCTTTCTTTGTCCTCAAAGAGCATGACATTTTCTTTTCTTTGTCCTTAAAGAGTAGGACTTTTTTGTTTTCTATTCTTTATCCTCCAAGAGCAGGACTTTTTCTTTCTTTGTCCTCAAAGAGCTGGATGTTCTTTTCATTTGTCCTCGAAAAGCAGGACTTTTTCTTTCTTTGTCCTTAAAGTGTAGGATTTTTTTCTTTTCTTTATCCTCAAAGAGCATGACGTTTTCTTTCTTGTCCTCAAAGAGCAGGACATTTTTTTTCATGCCCTCAAAATGCAGGACATTTTCTTTCTTTGTCTTCAAGGAGTAAGACGTTTTCTTTCTTTGTCCTCAAAGAGCAAGACCTTTTCTTTTCTTTGTCCTCAAAGAGCAGGACCTTTTCTTTCTTTGTCCTCAAAGAGTAGGATGTTTTCTTTTGTTTATCCTCAAAGGATAGGATGTTTTCTTTCTTGTCCTCAAAGAGCAAGATATTTTCTTTCTTGTCCTCAAAGAGCAAGCTGTTTTCTTTTCTTTGTCCTCAAAGAGCAAGACATTTTCTTTCTTTGTCCTCAAAGAACAGGACATTTTCTTTCTTCGTTCTCAAAGAGTTTATTTTTTTATCATCAAAAAGCAAAATGCTTCCTTTTCTCGTCCTAAAAGAGTACGACGTTTTCTTTTCCTTATCCTCAAAGAGCAGGACATTTTCTTTTTCTATTCTTAAAGAGCAAGATATTTTCTTTTCTTGTCTTCAAAGAGTAGCACCTTTTCTTTCTTTGTCCTCAAAGAGTAGGATATTTTCTTTCTTTGTCTTCAAAGAGTAGGACATTTTTTTTTCTTTTTCCTCAAAGAACAGGACACCTTTTCTTTTTCTTTTAAGCCCACACAAGCTGGTGACTCCCCTTTCATTTTAGTCCTCAAAGAGTAGGATGCCTTTTTCTATTTCTCTTAAGCCCACCTGAGCTAATAGCACTCTTTTTCTTTTAGTCCTCAAAGAATAGGACACCTTGTCTTTCCTACCTGGAAAACAACGTAATACACTGCCCAAACAAAATGGTGTTTATTTGTCTTTACCTTAATCCTAATACTTAGCAACAACCAAAGAGGGGTAGCTATAAACACCTTAATTTGTCCGGGCCAATCTCTGGCAACCAAAGGCATAATCAAAGAGTGATGAAATCAAAAAAGTTTTTGAGAAGTTCTAAAATGCCTATGGGCTGTATTAAAGGCAATGTAAAAATGAGGCATCAAAGGTCACTTTTTATGGTGTCACCAAGGTTATACATAAATCAATTTCCCATTGTTTATGACCAAGTTAAGGTAAATCGAGAAGCCACAAGTTCGTGCAAGTTATATTAGGGTGCAAGTATTGATACTAGGCCTTTATAATGTGTAAAAACTTGAATTTTCACATGTAGTATCGATACAAAAAGGTTTGGTATCGATACCCAAGATGTGGTATCGATACCTGGCATGTTTGTATTGATACAAATCTTAGTAGTAGCTAAAGTTATTATTTTTGGCAAAATGTATCGATACATAAGCATGAGTATCGATACAGATCCATGGAGTATTGATACTAGCCTCTAAGTCTTGAGGCTAAAAACCTTTTTTGCTCTTAGTATTGATACATAACTAATTGTATCGATACTCAGGAGTAAAATGTACCTTGTGTTTCAATACAAATATTCTGTATCGATACACTAAGGCATTTTTGCCTAGTTTGAGCCATTTTTTAGCCTTTGAAAATACTATTTAAATATGTTTTTGCACCAAGGAACTATCATATAATATTGTAAACTTCAACTATGGGCTCATTAATGGATTTTAAAAAATTTTAGAGCCCAAACAACCATTGACAAAGGTCACTTTCATAAGCTATATGGTTGTAAGAAGGTGGCAGGCATATCTCTGCTGGGAGGCTACTATAGCCTTTCTGCCTCTTTGCTCAACATTGTAGAATGAATAAAAAAGGAGTCAGCTGAGCATGGGAGCTAGAGATGTCCTCTGGGGTAGAAAAGAAAAATCAAAAGTACCCTTGCATTGTCTCTTAAAAAGAGCAATAATTAGCCATTAAAAAAAAGAAAGAACCAAAAAAAGACTCTTAGTAATCTAAAAAAAAAATCTTCATCCATTCCCACAAATTCTTCAACAACTTTAGCTCTAAAAACTCATCAAAAGCACTATTCCATTATTTTTCACTCATAACCAATCTCCTTTCCTATAGCGACCCCAAACCACCACTGGAAAACCTTCAAGAACCCAACTTTCCATACATTTTGATCCTTAAAATGCCTCAGCATCAACCATACCACCAAAAAGCTACTTCCTTTTATCCTTTTCTTGCTAAATAATAGCAAGGAGAAGGAAGAAATTAAGCCTACAGCCACTACTTCGATAAAAAGGGAAGTTTAAGTTTTTTTGGTATATCCCCTCTGCCTTAGTATTTATAGTTTCTGTTTTGTCATTAACATCATCGTAGTAAACCCTTTTTATGCTTTTGGCCACCTTAGGACTCCCATGCATTTTTTTGTGACTTTGGTTGTGGTAGTTTAGGATCTTGATGTTTTTCTTGGTGACTTTATGCTGTTTGGTTAACTAAGCATGCTCCTTTGCATTTTCATCACCATAACAGCTTGTGTCTATGTACTTCTTACCATGTTCCTTCCATATTCATGTCTTTATCTCATATTTAAAATATGCATCTTAGCATGACATAAGTATGCTCATGCATTTCTTAGAAGATTGATAGGCTCCATGGAATAAAAACACCTTTTTAGTAAACTCTTTTTAAATATGTTCATCCTAAGTATGTTCATGCATCTGTTTATCATCTCTATGCATTTTTTGTCATCTTTTCTATGAAAAATGTCATCTTTGCTTATGCATATATGTCTTCCATATTCTGCATCATTTTGTGGTACTTTGCTTGTATTGAGATGCATGCTTGAGTGCTAGAAAACTCGATTTCAAAAATATCCCTAAGTTAAGCATATGCTATATCTCATACATGCAGAATAACATAGGCTTAAGATTTTTATGAAGTTGGTTTTCCAACCTTGGAGGCAAAGCAATTATTCAGTTGTAGATTCGTGGAGGAACAAGTATAAGAATACTAGTTTTTCAAAAATGAAATGAAGTCTTTTAGTTGAAAAATGTGAACCCTTGGTCCTAAGCCAACCACCTTCATAGTGGCATGGTCAATGAGTTGTTCTATCATCCCAAACTACTCCGGGATTATGGAATGAACTCATGATGCTCATGTCAACCTCTCATCTTGGTTACGGATGCTCGAACATCCATGGCTCGAGCTCAATACAAAGAAAAACCAAAATATCGAACACTACCCATGTTTTATTCTGGTAGCACAGTGGCCTGGTCTTGAAAAATTATTAAAAAAATCAAAAATGATTTATCCAAGATGTGTTGGTATTTTTCCCTTGATGGGTTTCGAATTACCTTTCCAACGATGTCTCATTTAACTTCAGATTATCTCGGATGAAATAGTTTTGATTTTTCAAATCTTTCTTATCCAGAACCCATGGATCTAGCAAGGAGTTTACAGTTTGGGCTGTTTCAAACTAGCAAACAATTTTTTTGAATCCCTTCAATAATTTTCCTATGGAGTTCATGAAATTCCTTTTTTGAAAAGGTATTATTCGCATCTTAACAATTTCGGATGAATCTAAAATGATTTTTCAGAGTCCTTCATTCCTTTAACCTATACATGCTGCCAGTGTCAAGACAGGTTGAAATTCAAAAATTAATTCCGCCTACAAGGTGATTTTCTAGGATTTTTGGAATACTTTTAGATTAATCCTTATCAAGTTACCTTTTTAATGGTACCTCGTTTACCCCTAGGACCATCGGACAAGCTCAAAATAAATTTAGAAAGGAAACAACACGATGTTGTCCTCTTTTTCTAACCTGATTTTTGAAATATTTTATTGAGGCATTCAAACGCCTCGTAATCTACTTAGTTCATTCTTGTAGCCTAAGCCCTTTAGACTCAGACCAAAGCTAAACAAAAGGAAGAACATTTTAGCCAAACCTTCGGCTCCTGATTTCTTAAGATTCCTATTTTCAAAAATATGGCCCATTCCTTTTAACATCGAAGATTTTTATTTTCGGAGATACTTCAACCCCATTTCTCTGAGGGGATACTTCAACCCTGCTTTTACCTTAAAATGACATCAAATTTTCATTTTCGGAGATACTCCAACCCCACTACTCCGAGGAGATACTTCAATCCCACTTTTACCTTAAAATGAGATCAAATTTTCTTCTTTGGGGATACTCTAACCCTACTCTTTTGAGAGGATACTCTAACCTTGCTTTCTGCGTTCCTTCTAAAATCTAAACTTTTTTCCCCTAGATATCCTCGAGTCATCGAAACCTTTTTTTTCTCCTCAAATTTCCAATAAATCTGACTAAGTCTCAACATTATCATCTCAATTATTGATTAATAATCAAAGATAATTACAAGAAACATTTCGATCGTCCCTCATTTTCATGTATTTTATGTGGATTTATTTATTGTTTTCTTTTCCACCTTACTAATACACTTCCTTTTGTAGGGACCTTAGGCATTCATGCTTTAAAGATAATTTTTGAATTCACAAAATGATATCTCATGTCGATATCTCTCTAGTGCCAGATATAAAATATTTAATTTTTTTTAAAACCCATCCGGAGATCATTTTCATCAAAAACCCCTATGTTTCTCACCTCTTTGAGGTGCATTGGTGATAAAATTTTCATTAAAACTTAGACTCGTATCTTTACAAAATTTCATGCATTAAAGGAATTATATTTAAATAATGATAAAAATGAAATCAAGGAAACTGAGATTTAAGTAAGATAAAGTTAGATGGTACCAATTTCGGGCATCATGGGGGTGCTAATCCTTCCCCACACGTAATCAACTTCCAAACCCAAAACAATGAATCTCTAGTATTATTTTCAATAGGCATCCGGTCATGCCTAACTTAAAATGATCGGTGGTGACTCCAAGTTTATGGCCATTTCATGGTGGCCATCCAAGACCAGTCAGATAAGCGATTCATCTGACAACATCATCATATTTTTTAAGTCAAGCGTGCTTTAGCCCTTCGGATCATCTAAAGTTAGTAAAAGCCGGGCACATGGAACATCGACAGAGGGCTTATAACAAAAAGGTCCATGCTCACCAGTTCTGAAAAGGTAACTTAGTAGTCAAACAAATTCTTCTGATTCATAAACATGCTCAAGGAAAATAGACCCCAA
This sequence comes from Adansonia grandidieri, assembly GCA_038382065.1. Lineage (NCBI taxonomy): Eukaryota > Viridiplantae > Streptophyta > Magnoliopsida > Malvales > Malvaceae > Adansonia > Adansonia grandidieri. The sequence goes on along the minus strand of JBBYHK010015210.1, from coordinate 31,129 downwards.
ATTGGGAAGGGTCATACATGGTGAAACGTGTATTTTCTAGAAAAGCCTTAATCTTAATCAAGATGGATGGTAGCGACTTACCCAACCCTATGAAATCTGATTCGTCAAGAAATATTATGCCTAAAAGGATTTTAGAATGAAAACTTGAAAAGATGTCTTTTTGCTCTTTCTCTTTTTACTCTTAAAAAAATAGAAGAAAGAGCCAACTTAAGTTAAAAATCCAAGAGGGCAACTTAAGTGACTAGACACTCTTACCTGAACCAAATCAAGCCTAAATCATTACCAGCTTAGACTAGAACCAACTTAACCTACATTCATAACCCTGATCAAGGCATAAATCATAATCTAATTCACCTATTCTACCCCAACCTACTTATTGAGTCCCATCATTACCTGTACCTGAGAAATAGCCTCAAAACCTGTATCCCACCATATGGCAATTTGAAAAATCCTTTTGTGGGTTGACCATCACCAAAAGGGTTAATTATTTAAGAAAAGCTTTCGAGGACACTCAATGAAAGACTCATGTCATCAGCATTAAGGGCTAACCAATAAAGAAAACTACTTTTAACTCTTTTGTATTTTAAAATCCTTTGTGATTCCATAGTTTGTCACAGCTTGTTTCTTCTTTTTTTGAATGAAATACAATTACTTGATTTATCACAAAATCTTTTCTTAACTATGTATTCCATGTTGCATCCCCTTTGTCATTTAATTGATAATGCTTGATAAATGAACCAAACTGATAATAGGATTTCCTAGCATTACTTGGAAAGATGGAAACTTCACAAGAATTTTCGTTTAATGTCTAGAGAACAAGAACAAGCTTTGAAAGCCACAGTCAGTTTTGCCCTTAGAACTTCGTATTCTAAGAATGTGCTCGAAATCTTTCCCTTGGTTAACCAAGCATAAGGATAGAAGGTGAAGAATCTTTTTCTAGCTACCATCATTTAACTCAGACCACCAAAGACAACCTTTGAATAAAAATGGACAAAAAAAACCTCCTATACTCACCAAACTCAATGCAACAAAAAGTCTCCAAACGGGCCATCTAAGTTCAAGACCATCCCTTCACAATCATGAACCTCTGTACCTTCAATAGACAACTTTAGCATTCAAAGCCTCAAAAAACTATGGCAAAATTGATGAACTCTAAGGCAGAAGGCCACCTCATCGAACCCGTTAAAAAGCAAACAACTGAAGAAGGCCAACATCAATCATCAGATTAAGCTTTCAAAATCCTCACTTTTGCATCATTTAAACATACAATTGCATCCCCACGTATTATACAACATTTAACATCTTTTAAGTATCAGTTCCTACACACAAAAGTTAGATTAATAAAGAACTTCAGGTCTAACTTTCTGTTATTGAAAAGCCTTGAAAGGCTCTAAGTAAGAACTTCTAACCTTCAAAGCCCACATAAGCTAGTGGCGTCTATTTGGGATCAAACCTAGGAAACTACCTACCTCAGTCCACAAAGAGTTGGATGCCCATCAAGTCAAAGCCCACACAAGCTTGCACCCATCTAGAGTCAAACCCAGGAAATTACCTACCTCAGTCCACAAAGAGCTAAGACGCCTATTGAGTTAAAGCCCACACAAGTTGGTGGCACCCGTCTGGGGTCAAACCCAAGAAACTACCTACCTCAGTCCACAAAGAGTTGGACGCTTATTGAATAAAAGCCCACACAAGCTGGTGGCACTTATCTTAGGTCAAACTAAGGAAACAACCTACCTTGGTCCATAAAGAGCTGGACACTTATCGAGTCAAAGCCTACACAAACTGATGGCACTCGTTTGAAGTCAAACCTAGGAAACTACCTACCTTAGTCCATGAAGAGCTGGATGCTTATTGAGTCAAAGCCCACAAAGCTAGTGGTATCTGTCTAGGGTTAAACCCAAGAAACAACCTACCTTAGTCCATAAAAAGGTAGATGCTTATTGAGTTAAAGCCCACACAAACTGGTGTAAAAATAACCTAGTAGGGAGGTCAAACCCTGCAAAACTCCTTAAAATTTTCTCTGTTTTATAGATATGTTTAGCCTATCTTGACTTATTATTCAATAGCTCTTTATTTTTTTCAGGTATATGGAACCACCATCCTACCCGAACTAAATGGTGTTTATTAGTTTTTGCCCTATCTCTAATACTTAGCAATGGCCAAAAAAGGGCAGCTATAGATGCCTCATTTTGTCCGTGCTAACTTCTGGCATCCCAAGACTTAAGTGAAAGATGATAGAATTAGAAAATAAAAAAATATACTAAGGACAACTATTGAGTGATGTGTCACTAAGCACTATTAGATAATATGGTGCTAGGTGAAAAATTTTTGGGTAAGGTCTAAAATGCCTATGGGCCGTATTAAAGAAAAATGTAAAATATAACATAAAAAGCCACTTTTCATGGTGTCACTACAGTTATTCATATGAGTACACAGATCAATTTCCCACTGTTTGTGACCAAGGTAAGGTAACTCAGGAAGCTACAGGTACGTGCAAGTTATATTAGTGCATAAATATTGATACGAGGCCTTTACGTCACCTAAAACTTGAATTTTCACATGTAATATCGATACAATAGGGTTTGGTATTGATACCTAAAATGTGGTATCAATACCTAGCATGCTTGTATCAAAATAGACTTTGGCAGTAGCTAAAGTTATGATTTTTGAAAAAGAAAATGTATTGATACACAAACATGATTATCGATGCAAATCCATGGAGTATTGATACTGGCCTCTAAATCTCGAGATGAAAAATAATTTTTTTACTCTTAGTAGTGGTAAACAGTTCATTGTATCGATACTCATGGGTAAAAATTGCCATGTGTATCAATACAACATGTTTTGTATCGATACACTAAGGCATTTTCTGCCTAATACAAACCATTTTTCAACCTTTGAAAATTTGATTCAAACATGTCTTTTGCATCTAGAAACCATTATAATTATTGCAAACCTTGACTTTGGGCTTATAATTAGATTTAAATGAATTTTTAGAGCCCAAATAGCTAATGACAAGGGTTATTTGCATAAAATATATGGTTGTAAGAGGGAATATTAGGCATATATCCAGTTGCAGGCTATCACAGCCTTTTTGCCCCCTACTCAGCATGGCAGAGCCAATGGAAAGAAGGCAAGCTAAGCATAGTAAATGGAGATGTCCCCTAATACAGGAATGAAAGATAAAAAATGCCCTTGCTTTGTCTCCTAAAAGTATTGGCTCAACATTAAATTTAAATAGAGACCAAAGCTAGCTCAAAAAACAAAAACTTTTAGCCATCTTAGAAGAGACTCTCCATCCATTCTCAAGAAAAAAAAGAATAAAAGACTTTTAGCCATCCCCAATAGTCCTTCAACAATCTTTAGCCCTAAAACTTTCTCAAAACACTATTACATTACCTTCTACCCTTAACCTTCTTCCATTCTCATGGTTCCCCAAAACCACCATTAGAAAACCTTTAAAAACTTAACTTTTCACACACTTTCATCCTTGAAACACACTACCATCAACAATATTACCATAAAGCTTCTTTCTTTCATCTTTTTCTTGCTAAATAATAGCAAAAAGGGTGAAAAAACTAAGTTAAAGTCACTGCTTCAAGAAGAAAGATAAGTTTAAGCTTTTTTGGTATATTTTTTCTACCTTATTCTATACATTTTCTATTTTTATCATCTACATCATTTTAATGAGCCTTTTATGCTACCATGACCATCCTAGAACTCTTATGCACTATTATTGGCATGGTTATGGTAGTCTTAAGATCTTGATGACCCTTTTAATGCCTTAAGTTGTTTGGACATACAAACATGCCATGCTTCATTTTCATCATTATCACAACCTTTGTTCATGTATTTCTTGTCATGTTCCTTCTATATTCACATATTCATCTCATATTGAAATGTTAACCTTAACATGTCTTATGTATGTTCGTGCATTTTCTTGTATTTTAAGGAGTTTCATGACATAAAAATGTTGTCTTGACAACTTCAACATGAATTGCTTTGCTTAAATATGTTCACATCATTTCCATGCATCTTATTTATCATCTTCTTGCATTTCTTGTCATGTTCCTTTCATATTCACATATTCACATATTCATCTCATATTGAAATGTTAACCTTAACATGTCTTATGTATTTTTGTGCATTTTCTTGTATTTTAAAGAGTTTCATGACATAAAAATGTTGTCTTGACAACTTCAACATGAATTTCTTTGCTTAAATATGTTCACATCATTTCCATGCACCTTATTTGTCATCTTCTTACAGTTTTGTCACCCATTTCCATGTCACAATGTCATCTTTGTGTGTTTGCATGTTTAGTTCATGTTCATCTTTATGTGTGTTGTACTTTGATCATGACATCTCTATCAAAATGCTTGTTTGTTTCCTAAAAATCTGTTTTTCAGAAAAAATCCCTAAGTGAAGCTCCTAGTATTTTAAAAAATAACATACATAAAATAAGATAAAAAAACAGATAAAATAACATAATATAAAATATTAATAATAAAAATATTAATAATAATTAATAATAAAGAAAATAATAAAGAATAAAAAATAATAATTAATAAAAAATTAAAAATTGACGAAATTCTTTTTTTCCATTGTATTTTTTTAGTCTTTTTTATGTTCTGGATTCATGGAAAAAAAATGTTGTTTTCTTTTGTTAAAGTATTAAGCCTTGATCTTGAGTTTAATATCTCTTTCGTGACAAGGTCAACGGGTTATCTTGTCATCCTAAACTATTCTGAGATTGTGGAATGAACTCGTAATGCCCATGTTACTTGTTCCCCTCTATCACGGATGTTTAGATTTCTTAGATTCGAGTCTATTCTTGAAAAAATTTGAAAATATCAAATAACCCCTTGTTTTGCTCTGGTAGCATTGTAGCCTGAGTTTGGGAAATCATTCTTGAACCATAAAATATTTTCCATGATTTTTTTGATTTTTTTTCCTTAAAGGGTATCGAAGTACCTTTCCAACGATGTCTTGTATGCCTTTGGATCATTCCGGATGTAGGAAATATGATTTCTCAAACTTTTACTATCTGAAACCCTTAGAATCAGCAAACAATTTTCTGTTTGGGTCATTTTGGCCTACCACCAAATGATTTTCTTGAACTTTTGAATATTTTTCCTAGAAAATTCATAAAATTTCATTTCTAGAAAAGTAATGTTCACAATTTAACGATTCTGGATGAGCCCAAAATGAATTTTCAATGTTTAGTGTGTCTTTCCTTGCATACGCTACTAGTGTCAAGACAGACCTAAATTCAAAAATTAATTCCACCTAGAAAGTGATTTCTAGGATTTTTAGAATATTTTTATATTAATTCTCGTCAAGCTTCCTTTCCAACGATACCTTATTTACCCTTGAAGCCTTCGGTTAAACGTAAAATAAATTTGGGAAGGAAGATGATGTGATGCTATCCTTTATTTTTAACCTAATTCCTAAATGCTTTTATAGAGATGCTCGAACATCTCGAAATGCATCCGATTGGTCTCCATGAAGCACAAACCCTTTAGATCGGGTCAAGGCTAAAATAGAAAAAATAACTTTTTACAAAATATCTTTTTCTTCCATGAATACTAAAATTTTTTGCCATTAGAGGTACTCTAACTTCTTTTCTTCAAAAGGATACTTCAACCCCATCTTTTATTCAAAACTTGAATTTCTTCTCTAACCAAATCTTTTTTAAATATACCTAAAATTATAACCCTGGGGATACTTTAACCACTATTCTGAGGTGATAGTTTAACCCCATTTTTAACTTAAAACATGGATTTTCTCTTCGAATTCACATTCGAGATTCCTAATCATTTTCCTGAAACATCAAGAATTTCATCATTGACGATACTCAACCCTATTTTTTTATGGGAGACTCCAACCTCATTTTTTATTCAAAATTTGAATCTCTTTCTTAATTAAAATTCCTTTCAAGTATACTTAAAATTTTTATTTTAGCGGATACTCTAACCCCACTACTCTGAGGGTACTCTAATCTCATTTTTTATTCTCATCTGAAATACAAATTTTCTCCAGGACATTTTCAAATTTATCAATGAAAACTTCTTTTTCTTGTTCCCTAAACTACTATTGAATCCAACCACGTCTTAAAGTTGTCATTCTAGTTATTCTTTAATGATTAAAGATAATTATGAGATGCATCCAAATTGCCCATCCTTTTATTCTTTTTTTACGTGTTTACTTTCACATAATTTATTATATTTTTTTCATCTTACTAACATTTTTCTCTTTGCAAGGACCATTATGCGTTCATGTTTTAAAACTACTTTCAAAATTGCAAAGTGATATTCTGTGTCGGTATCTCTCCAGTACTTGAAATGAAAATCCAAATTTTTAAAAACCAATCTGAAAAATCCCTATGTTCCTTATACCTCCAAGGCGCATTGGTGATATAAATTTTCTTTCAAAACTCAAATTCATATTTTCCATAAAACTTCATGCATAAAAGGGGATTATATCTAAACAATGACCAAATGTAATCGATTAAGCTGAAATCGAAGTGAGACATAGTCAGTAGGTATCGATTTTGAGTGTTTTAGTGGTACTAATCCTTCCCTACGCGTAACTAACTCCCAAACCCAAACAATAAATCTCTAGACTTTGTAGACCTTAAAATTGATGTTTTGAGTTTCGTAACTCAGAATATTATTTTCAGTAGGCATCCTATTTTGCCTAGCCTGAAATGATCGATGGTGACTCTAAGTTTATGGCCACTTCATGGGGGCCATCCGAGACTAGTTGGATGAGCTATTCACCTGATGATCTCTTTTCCCTTCATATTACTATTTCTAACCCAAATCTTGATCATGGGATAACTCAAAGGCTCGACCCCCACCACTATCATACATTTCTAAGTTATATGAGCTAAGCCCTTTGGATCATCTGAAGTTTTTAAAATGGGCACATGATGACAAGATAGAATGCCAACACGCTGAATTATGACTAGCAACATCAGACTTTAAAAGGATTTCTTGACAAATTTTGGATAAACGATATAGACTATAGTCCTAAGCTTGACCTATCACTAGGATCTACTTAAAAATGATAGCATGCTAAGGTGCCAAATCATGGCTAACAATATTATACTACAAAAGGATTTCCTAACATGTTTTAGGTGAAAAAACTAGACTACGATCCAAGGCTTAACTTATCCCTAGGTTTGACTTAAAAAGAATAGAACACCAATATGCCAAATCAAGGCCAATAATGTCATACTTTAAAAAGATTTCTTAATAAAGGTTCTTGACAGAGATTCTTGACAAGGTTTTAAATAAAGTTAATGACAAAAGTTCTGAACTAAGGTGCTAATAAGTTAGATCTTAATGTTCTAGTACTTTGAAAAGATTTCTTAACAGAGGGCCTTGACGGAGATTCTTAATTGTGGTTCTTGAAAAAAATTCTTAATGAAGATACCAATAAGACAGATCACAATATTGCAACAATATTAAACTTTTAAAAGATTTCTTGACAAAGGTTTATGATAAGGCTTCTTTATAAAAGTTCTTGATAAAAGTTCACGATAAAGATTCTAGACATAAGTTTTTTGTCATGAACTAATTAGCCAAGTTTGACCTAACAGCATCCTTAGGCTTAGACTTTCTTGATAAGATGACATAGGCTCATTAGCCTGGACTCACCTACTAGCATCATTAGACTTAGACTTTCTTGGTAGGACAGTTTGGAAAGATAGAGGTCTTACTAGAATGACCTTCTGATTTAACAATTTTTTATGTCAAAGATTCTTACCAGGAAGTTCTTTAAAGTTTGACATGTTTTGCTTAGACTTAATGCTGATAGGATGATGCTATATAGTGAAAATATGAATGCATAATGTAATGATGTGAGTGTAACTTTTTTGATAACATGATCATATGATTGTGACATGAAGTCAAACATAGGAATAGTCATTGTAAGTTATTCTCCCGACTAGGAGTTCTAACAACCACTTCTTTGATGCCTCAATTTGAGGTGCTGACTTCAGATTTAATAGGCTTTGAGATCATAACTCTTATTGGATGATTTGGTGTTTAGATGATCAGGTTCTTGACTTCGCGTATTGATGGCTTTTCTGACAATTTATGGATTTGGTGTTTCTTGAATCTGAGATATTCGATGATCTCTTGTGAAAAATTAAGGATTTGTGTTTCTTGACTTTAGGTTTGATGGTTTTTATACAAGCTTGACTGGTTTCGTTGACTGGTGGAAGGCAAGGTCATTGTTTGTGTGTTTTGACTAGTTTAGTTAGCATTTGAGTTTCGATAAGATCTTTGACTAGGATGTACGAATTTGGCTTGGGGTTAGTTTTTTACCTTTTTTATGACTTATGGCTTTTATAGACTAGGAATAGTTTGACAGGCGATCATGACTGGTATACTTCTTGATTTAAGATATTTGGTGGTCTTTCTAACTGGGTTAGTTAGTATTATTGATAGTTCACTAACTAGATGGCTATTTATATATCTTCATAGGTTTGGTTAGTGTTTGAGTCTTGACGGGATTTTTAACTAGGATATATGAGTTTGACTTGGGTTAGTTTTAATGATTTTTTCAAGACTTAATTACTTCAAGAAACTAGGAATGGTTTGACAAATGACCATGATAGGCAAATGTTAAGTGTAGGGGATTCATGGTCTGGACAATCAAGGCATGCATAGAGCTCCCTATGCTTTCCTCTTTTTTTATGTAATATCAAGAAATCCTAATGTGAATCTTATTTGATTATCAAGTATTATCAACTAAATGAGAAGCATAATGTAATCCAGGTGTGATGTAAAAGGATTAAAAAAATACAATGGTATGTCATTCATGACAAGAAAGGTGATACAATTATGTTTACCATTAACAGAAAGTATAATGACAAGAATGTAATTTTTGGGCGATTGATGCCCCTGATAATCATGACATGAATATTTTATCCGACGCATATTGAAATCTTTCTCGAATGATCAACATGTCTAATATGAGCTAATCTTCTGAAGACCCTTAAGGTTACCCCTTGCCATTTTGTAGCTGCCTCAGATTTGGGTGAGTTTCATGAGTTTCAACTTTGATTGGGCTAAGGTTTGATTTAATCCAACTAAGATTTTGACTCAGTTTAGTTAAGATGGGTTTAAGTTTGCTAGATATGGCTAGGGCTAGGCAAAGTTTGACTAAGGTTTTTTTAAAGGTATTGTAGTAGGATTTGATTTGGTTTATATAAGGTTTGGTTGTGATATGTTGATATGAAAGGTTAAAAGCTGAAGATATTAACAAATTATGACCAAAAACTTTTGAAGCTGACCAAAAAGGTTAGGGTTTGTACTAGTTATCGCCATAAGGTTGGGAATTGATATGAAATGGTCATAGGTTTTGATTTTTGCAAACTAATTAGGGAAAAAAGACGAATGTTCTCCCACTCATATTCTTTGAGATGTTATCAAGACACTCTCCCAGTTTGCAGATGGGACACTTTGATAAGTGCTAATCTTAGCTAGTGATCCCTAGCTCTTGGGAGGCTATTTTGAAAGGCATTTTAGGTAGGTGCTGGTCCTAATTGAGGGGTATTATTTTAAGAGGAATTCTATTAGAGGTTTTAAAAGTTAGACTTTTTGTCTTAACTCATGGGGGTTCTAAACATTTTAAGATTTCAAAAGTCTTAATAGCCCTTTGATTGGATGGGATAACTTTCTCTTGTATGGCTGTTTAACCAACGTTAGAAATGGCTTCAGGATTTTTAACTTGCTTTAGACTACCTTTTTTTTTGGGGTTTTCACCTTAGAGCTTTATCTTTTTTCTTTCTTGACTTCATTTTTTTTTACTAATTTTTTTATCATGCACCTCAAGAAAGCCTAAGACTTTCCAAAAAATAATTTCTCAAAGAATGAGGTTATTAGTTCAAGTAGCATGCTATATCGAAATAAACTTTTTGAGGTTCATAGTTGTAGACACCTAATTTTGTCTGAGTCTTTTTTTTTTATAATCTTTAATATCCAAGATTGAGAACTTAACGGCAACCCTCATTGGGAATGATCTTTTTTAGATGAATCAGACATTCTCAAACCTTTTTATTCATAGTTAAATGACCGTAAGTTCACGTGATAAAAATGAATCACACTTTTATCTGTAATTTCGAATATACAAGACAAATATTTAAAAGAAAAATCATTTTTTTATGTTTTCTTGTCAAAATTTTGAAAATTTGTTTCTAAGAATAATATCACAGTCAAATTTCCCATTCTTAGGAATGTTTAGAGAATTTTTCATTAAACTTGGGAAGTTGGCTGTCATATAATTATACCAATATATGTATGGTATTTATGCTAATATGTACTCTAGAAAATAAAAAAATATTAAAGAAAAAAATTCATATTGGCATTTTATATCACAGGGAGTTAGGTTGTCCATTTTTGTGACTAATTTTGAATTTTTCACAGTATTACAAGTCCTATACTCGTAAATTTTTCTAGTTACCATTTTGTAAATTAATACCTGGGATGATAAATCTTATTTAATTCATTTTATATAAGTTTTAATGTATTCTTTGAAATTTTCTCGGTTATGAAGTACAAGCTTTTCTTTATTTGTAAAATTTTATGGTAGAATTTTCTCAAGTTTTCAACTTCAAAAGTCTTTAAAAAATTGCATTTAATTACCATTAAATCAGTTATTTCAAAATTCATTTTACCTTATAAGTTTCACATTTTCCTCCTATTTTTGGAATATAGAGTTTTCTACTTCGTAAATTTTTTTCAGCAAGATTTTTCTTAGTTTATATGTTTTAAAATTCTTCAAATATTATTGTTTAATTCATATTGAATCAGTGCAGGAAAATTCCCTTTTATTTTTATCAGTTTTGCATTTTTCTTTTAAAATTCTTTTCTTTTTAAAATACGAAAGTTTTCTACTCTGTAATTTTTTGTGAAGATTTTTCTTAGTTTATAATTTTTAAATTTCTTTAAATATTATTATTTAATCCATATTAAATTAGTTTTAAAAATTTTGATTTATTTTATGAGTTTTAGAATTTTTTCTATTACCGAGATATGAGTTTTATACTTTGTAATTTTTTCGGTGAGATTTTTTTGAGTTTATAATTTTTAAATTTCTTTAAATATTATTATTTAATCCATATTAAAATCGTTTTAAAATTTTTAATTTATTTTATGAGTTTTAGAAGTTTTCTATTACCAAGACACAGAGTTTTCTACTCATAAATTTTTTTCGATAAGATTTTTCTGAGTTTATAATTTTCAAAATTCTTTAAACATTATTGTTTAAATCATATCAAATCAGTTTTGAAAAATTTAATTTATTTTATGAGTTTTATATTTTTTTACATATGATAATTTTTTTGATAAGGTTTTTCTCGTAAAATTTTATGAGTTTGTTACTTTTAATGTTTTTTTTGTAAATTTAAATATTTATTATTAGATTAAATAAAATTAATCATATGAAATTTTGTTTCAAATTCATAATTTTTAATTTTTACAATTTAATCATTCTAACTAATTTTTATAGTATAATTTTACAGATGATATCAATATCTTCCAAAATTATCTAGACTTTGATGATATCATGCATGACATAATCCACTAAATGACCAAAGCATAATCCACTAAATGACAAAAGCAATTAACTTAAATCAAATCAAAATCAATTACCATAAAATCAAATTAATATCAAACAAAAAATAAATAAAAATAAAATGAAAAAGGAAATTTCCTAGAAAAAAAATCTAAGGAAACTTTCAGCCATAAAACCACCACCATTTTTCTTGCCATCCCCCCACCTTGGAAAACCATGGAGAATTTTCTCACATAACAAATGCGTTCCATAGCCAAATTTAGCTATTTTTCTTAGAAAATTTCAAGAAATTTTAAGTTTTCAAGCCTTTTAGGTAATTTCATCCATGAATCTTGTAATTTTTGTTTATGTCAATCATTTGCTTCTTTGTTGTGAGTCAAAAACATGTTAAGCTCATGGAATTTCATCGACGTTGGAAGGCTAACATGTTGACAATGATAAATTTTCTATATATTTATTGTTATATTTAATTTTTTAATTAAAGCTTGATTTTTTTTATGAAATATTATCATGGTTGATGAGATATTAATTTTGTTGTATATGTATGTTTATGTTTATATTGTTATTCTTAATATTTTCAAGTTAATACATTAATTTACACTTTTATAGATTCATTTTTTTTATGATTTTATTTTTGTATTTAAACTTGATGATGTTTATTCATGCTTATTTTCATGATTTCATGTATAAAATATTGATGCATGTTTATTCCTTACCTTGGCGAAATCTGATTGGAATTTTTTATGATGATTTTGTGCCTATTTTTTGTGATAATTTTATGTTTTTTAAGGCCATTTTGCAATATTAGTAAACAAATGGACTAAATTGTAAAATATTATAAATTTTTAAGTACCATTTGTGGGTTGGCCAAGAGTTTCATAAGCTGTTTGGAAATTGATTTTGTGTGTTTTAGGTGTTTTAACATTTTGGCTGTCATTTTGCAATTTTAAAAAGTTTAAGGACTACATTGCAAAATACATAAAAATATGTTTTTATGGCCAAAGGTGCTTGGCTAAACCCTCATGTATATTTTTGCCATGTTTTTTGTGTTAATTTTCACTTGATTTAATAATTTTTGGTGAGATTTTGCAGTTTTTTTATGGACTTAAATCTAAATATTAGAAAAATTTAGGGACTATTTTGAAAAATGTTAAAAAATTTTGTTTCAAGGCCAATACATTTGGCTGAACATTAATGAATATATTTGATGTGTTTTTCATGTTTATTTTCACATGTTTGATGATTTTTTGTAGTGTTTTTTATGTAGGGATCTAAATGCAAAATTTGAAAGTTTAGGGACTACATAGCAAATTTTAGTATTTATGGGTAGGATGGTCATTTTTATCACACTTAAATATTTATTATTCCTATGGTCATCCATAGGGATATAAAAATTTTCAAAACCTTTCGTATTCTCTCAATTTTTTTTAGGGCACGAAATGTAATTTTTAAATTTTAAGTCAGTTTTGAGATGTTAATTTCGACCTTTAGGTAGAAAAACCATTTCATCATAATTTTAGTGTCCTTTAGGATAACTGGGACACTTTTATATTGAAGGTATACCTTAGAGGCATTTTGGTAATTTTCTCATCAAGAAGTTTTTATGCCAAAGGTGAATTTTTAGGATTGGTTCAGCCTTTCTAGATTATTTTAAGGTCCATTAGGGTTACCGGGATTTTTTCAAGTTGAAGGTATACCCTAAGGGCATTTTGGTAATTTAATTTTAAACCGAGTCCTAATAGTAGCTGGGATGCTTCTATGTCAAAGGTGCATATTTCGGATAGATTCATTATTTCATCATCATTCCTTTACGGCTACTAAGATACTTTCAAGTCGAAGGTGTACCCTATAAGCATTTTGGTAATTTTTCTCATCGGGATACTTTTACGCCAAAGATGAATATTTAGGATTGGTTTAGCCTTCTAAGATTATTTTAGTGTGCGTTACGCTATCGGGATACTTTTATGTCGAAGGTATACCCTAAAGGCATTATGGTAATTTTCCTCGAGCTAAGTCTTAGATAAGCATCGGGATGTTTTTAGGCCAAAGGTGCATATTTGGGATGGGTTAAAGACTTTTATAATCATTTTCGAGTCGTTAGGATAATAAGATACTTTTTATGTCAAAGGTATACCTTAAGGGCATTTTTATAATTTTGCATTAGAACTAAGTCCTATGTGTCTACTAGGATACTTTCAAGTTAAAAGTACACATTACGAATAGGTTTGTTAGATTGGATCATTTTTAGGTCTTAGTCTTAATATTTTTCATAAAATCGAATATATTTTTTAAAATTAAGGCAATGTCTCTTAATTAAATTAATGCGTGAAATTCCTACCGAAATATGCGAGAGGTTCTACAGATTATTTTAATAATGAGTCACCCTTTTCAAAATGAAAATCGAGATTTTTTTGATAAAACCTTTCATACTCCATAAGTTCTCCAATGGAGTATGCGAGAGACTGATAAGATCTTTGTGTTTTCTTGGTTATTCGAGAGGGTATGAAAGATATTTTGATTTTCAAAAATATTAAAACTCGATTTTCTCATCTAAAATAATAAATTTGTTTAATAAAATATTATGGGAATTATAATTAAATACCAAATATTGAAACCAAATAAAAATCTTAACATAGGATTAATAAGGTACTGATCACCAGGCGTCACGAGAGGGTCAATCCTTACTTATGATTATAATGGACTCTCAGACCCTTTCAAGTGATCTCTAGTATGACCATAGACCTCGAAGTTTGTTTTTATAGGTTTCGTAATCTTTAAAATATAAACCCTAGCAGGTGTCCAATCTCACCTGGCCTAAATAAGATTGGTGGCGACTCCAGAAAAATAGTCATTTCATAATGACTATTTAGAGTTAAGTTAGGTGAGCGATTCATCTCGACAACTCAGTCCTCATACATTAAAAAAAAAGGAATAATATGATAATAAAGATATGATCCCTAACTTGAAATAAAAAATAATGATATATATATAAATAAGGGATACATTTGCCATTTTAGGTCGGGTTGGTCAGGATTTGTATTCGGGCCATGTTGCGATAGTTTGGCGACTCCACTAGGGATGAGTTAGAGAGTCAGGCCTAAAATTAATCGCATGTTAACTAAATTTTGATTAATTTGTTTAAACTTTTATTTAACTATAATTCTCGATATTTTCAAAAAAAAAATTTATTGTATTTTCGACTTATAAATTTGATATATATTGTTCATATTTTTCACTTAACCCTTTTTGTTTCTTTTGCAGATTTATTTTTGAAGGGAATTTAGGATAGGGATCTTACTATTTTTGAAAGTGTCAAGTCATAAAAGGTAAGTTGTTCGCCCTTACACACTGTACAAACGCATTAAATTCTCTTCCACATATATGGAAGAGGCATAGGTACCCAATATTTTAGGAGGGGGTGAAATAGCTCTCTTTTTAGGTGTTAGCCTCAATATGGGCCAATGAAAAACCTATCAAGCATAAATTCTTAAGCCTACCTAAGGTGTTACCTTGTTATAGGCATGGAAAATATTCCCACTTGAATCGAACCCTTTTTGACATAAACCTGCAAAGGGTAAGGATTAGGGTACCTCATCAGTTTTTTCTGGACTTGAGGAATAATTCGATATCCTATTTAGATGTCTAATCCAAACCTCATGTAATGAGCTATAGGAAACTCACCTTGTTAGAGCCATACCCGATTCTAGCAATTAACAAAGTAGGTACACATGGGGGAATGCTTCAAACCCTTTACTCTTATAATCTGATTTTCTTGCTGTAAATGAGTGTATGTTGTGTTATTATGATATATTTCATTCTTATTAACTTGTTATATTACAAAAGAGTATTTGGCATCACATTTATATATATCCCCTGGAAACTTGTAAATTCATTCATGCATATGCAAAATTCACATTCTTATCTGTTCATGGGTTCATAATTTCTATAATGTACTAATTCATTTCATTTATTGTATTTTAAAGATCAAGATATGGGAGATAATTTAGAAGCAAGGGTTAGTATCTTAGAGTTCATCTAAGAAAAGTTCAACCATGAAGTCTGTGGAACAGAAAAATCTGCTCGATAGATTGATAAACATGGTTAAAGATTTACATGGAAGAAAGAAGATCCTGTATTTGAAGTATTAGAATATAGGGGAAATGAAATGATTGCGATGATAACTTTCTCGGGCTACTTGCTGGATTTTATAAATATAAGGTTAAAAAAATGAATGATTAAGGTTTTCAAAAATCCCTTAGAAGCACAACACAATTAGGAAAATGTAATATTTGCTAAAGCAATTCTTTTTGTTACTTTGCTTTTGAATCTTGTAAATAAGGCTATGTATGCATACAATCAATAGATAAGGTAGAGAATTTTGGTTAATGGAACAATATTGTTGAATTATGACTCAAATTCATCGGATTCCTACTTTTACATTAATCTTTATGTCTAATACTTAGCCAATTGTTTGGCATGCAATCTGTCTCATTAAATATTGCCCTATTTACTTATTTACTCATTAACTCATTCATATATTTGTTTATTCATTTTGTTCATTCATAAATTTCTTTTTCCATTCATTGACATACATACATGGATGATAATGAAGGTTATTGTTAACAAGACACATGCATATTCATGCAAACTGATTTAAGTTCTTTTTCCCATTTTTAAGCTGGAATAACACAAATCACTAAATAGAAGATACCGTACAATAAGAAGAAATACAAGAACAAATTGAAAGTATGATAAAACTACTCAAGACAAGGAAACTAGTTAGCTAACAGCTAGAAGTATCATCAATGCTTTTGTTGGCATATCTAAGGAAGTACCAGTCAATGTTTAAGATGCACAAACAGCAAGTTTATAAAATATGCAACCTACAAGCACTTAAAAACACTTCTGCACTAGCCATCTACATAAATATTGGCAGCCCTCACAAAGAGTAGATACAGGAATTGCTACACAAAAAGAAATGATGGTCCCTAACCTTAATAAGAAAAAAGGTCTATGCAAAAGCAAAGCCATGATTAAACAAATTCATAAATAATCCCGTATCATACTAACACTTCTGCTCGGGAGTCGAAGAAGTGCAAGATGGAAGGCAACCACCTCAAAATACTTAATCTTTGGGGAGCCAGTCCCGTAATACATATTCTTGTCGATGAGAGGCAATAGGTAACATATGTGGGACGAGAAAGTAATTCTATCACAGCTGACATAGCCCTAAGAAGTTGAGAAAACAAGGAAATCCATTTAAACAATGTCTTCGACCCTAGCCTTTCATTGTTCAGTGACCTCAACAGAATCAAATGATCTCTACCATTCCAACAAAACTTGGAAAACTCCCTACCAAGGTGGTATAATTCATACCTCATGGTGCAGCACTTTTTGTCTTAAGGATTCCATCAACCAATGCATGTTGTTCAATGTGAAGATAATTTAGAGTATCAGCATGGTCGGTAGGAGATCACAAGTTGCTGTAAGTTCTAGCTTAAATTAATTGGATGATTCTTAGCCATGCAATGAGCTTTTGGATTCATCATTTCTACTAAGGAATCTACTAAAGAATCAAGTCCCATATAATGGCTGTGCTCATGGCATGATTAAGATGACATGAAATAACCACGCATCTTATGGAATGTTTGAGCTTGAAAACTTAGACTTCAATACACCTCCTAATGTTTCACTAGGTAATTTACAATTTAGCCTCGAGAATACTAATCTAGCAAAAATTTGAAATTAGTGGACACCTATCAAGGATGATTGGTCTAAGGATCATCAACCCTATAGTAGTATGCCAATTAGGGGTAACTCTTATCTTGACTTCAAAATTCTATATATTTCTTTTGGAAACTATGAATTTTGAAATGAATTTTAGTTTGTAAATATTGTGCATTTTGTAATGGACAATGAATTTTGTTAATAATGGTTTCCAATATCTAGGATAATGAGAACATTTTGGAAAAAATTTTTCTTTAGGTAGATGATCACCATTAGTTTAAACTCTCTCAAAAAGGTCCTTTACCTTTACATATGTAATTATCCCAGGCATTCAACTATAAACTTTTCACCACCTGAGACCCTCCATATCTAAATGTTCTTGTCTATGGATTCCTTGAAGGATTACAAAGAGGTTATGCTCCTAAAAGATTCAGATACCAATAGTTAGACTGTGTTAAAGTAATGATAGTAGTTTCAAGATCTCCCTTGATTGGATAATATTTTGCTATGACTTTCCTGACACTACCAAATCCTTGATTCAAGAAGAATGTGAGCAAACATGAGCCAATTTTTTTTTCCTTAAAACAAAACCTTTGCAAACCAATGTCTGATATACCAAATATGAAATCCAAGATGCTTTCCATGCCAATTAGATTTTTTTTCCTATAGACTTAAACAAAACCAAAATTTATTGATGGTTATGAAGCTGATAATGTTTAGGGGAATGCCTTAAACATTTAAAAATTGAGTGCAACATCATGTTGTTGAGGTATTCAAAATGATTTCAGAAAGAGGTTATCCTTTTCCTAGCAAAATTCTTGTCAATTCAAATGGCTTTGTTTCAAATGAAAAATGGCTTTCTTTCTCTATCGTTTCTTAAATATAGAAAATTATTCCTTTTGCAGTCTACTTTTAGCCTAATAATTTATTTTCTTTCTTTGAACCCTAATCAAGGATCACCCTCCACACTAAGGGGAAAGTGAAGCAAAGCTTTAAGATTAGAAAGAGCAAATTCCATTTTAAAGTTACAAGAAAAACAAGTTAGATATCATGAAGTAAATTTTAAGGATAGAAGAAAGTTTTAAATTTTAAGTTCAAATATTCAAATTGAAAAATGAAGAAAATGTCAAGTTCATTCAGAATAAAGAATGAAAAGGTTTTGAAGAAAGAGAAAAAAGAAAAAAAAAGCAATGAAGAATCAAGAAAGTAAGAGTAAATAAAGAAATGAAAAATTGTTTATCTCTAAAGACATGCCAGAATCAAATCCTTCTAAAAAAAAGATGATCCCTGATTCAATCATCCTTAAACACTTTATTTAGGCCTATTTATCTTTTTCTTCCTAAACCAAAAACCATAGCCTACATTACGTATCTAACAAAGTCCATTTCGATCAGACATGGCTATTTGAGTTGTCAGGCCATTCCTAGGAAACTTTCCAAAAATTCATCTTTTTGAATGATTTTTAAGCAAGCTTAAAGGCCTTGGAATTGGCCCTAAATCAAAGATAGCCACCAATGGCAGAGAACCTTTCATGCTAATTCAAAAATGATCCCAAACCTATGAAAATTTCATGACATCAACAAAAAGTTGAGACAAATGCCTAAACACTAATTCTTTTCAAAATGAACTTTTAGAACTTTTATACGCAAACTTATACATTGATGTTTACCAAAAGCCTTTCACATCAATCCTTTAAGACTTCATGTTTACTAGCATTAGTTTAACACTTGTCATGCTATTGTGTTTGAAGATTAAAAGGATGTTATAACTTGATTGTTTGCCTTTCAAGGAATTTCCATGAAATGAACATTCATATGCATTTAGTCTTGATAAACCTAGACCTTTTGTATCAATTTCTTCAAGACAAATTTTTGCCAATGCCACCCTATTTGTCCTTTTAAATTCATTTCTTCATCTCATTCAAAGAGGTCCTAAATGGTGATCATCAATCATAAGAAAGTTTAACATCATGATAAAAATAACATATTCATTCTCCTTGACATTGGCAAATCCATGGTCAAAATAGTTTTAGAATTTTCATAGATTTTGATCAAGTAAACCTTTTCCCCAGGTTAATGAGAAAGTGATCTCGTTCTATAAATCTTGATATTTTGATAACTTATGATATTTTTCATGATACTAGGAGAAGTTTGTAAAAATGCCTCGAGCAGATGTTTATTTAATTGATAAGGTTGTATCATTAAATTAATATACATTAATATGATTTTTGGGAAAAATTGAATAATTTCTAGATCCATGAAATAAAGATTAGAATATGGATTTCATGGGACAAACATATGATAACCCGTCAATGATTTAAGCCTTCAACTCCCAGCATGGGAAGAAGCTTTCAACTTTAAGTTCAGCTATAGGCTTCTTTTGCCAAAAAAGGAGAAATATTCATAACATCTTCTGAAAATACCTTTAAATTAAGGTTCATGCTGACTCTCTTGCCTAAAAGGAAATATAAATATTTGTAACATATTCTGAAAATGCCTTCAATTCTAAGTAAAAGCACACTTTCAAAAGAAAAAGATATCTCTGAAAATAGATTCAAAAATGCCCTTAATTGTAATATAGTCAAGTCATCATATGCATTATGAATGCATTTGCATTTAATAATTTACAGGAAAGTTAAGCGTGATGCTGAAGGAAAGCAACAATCATGCTTATGTCCCCAAAATCAAAAGGTAAGTCCCTTCTGTTTTCAAATTGACCGAACATCAAATGTTATCCTAAACCCCCTTCATTTGCTAACTTGCCATTTTATCCTAATCAACCCCTTTCATTTGTTGACTTATTGATTTTAACCTGGTCAACCCCTTTCATTTGTTGACTTATCAATTTCATCTTATAGATACCTAATTTTGTCCAAGCTAGTTTCTAGCATCCTAGGAATTAGGTAAAATATGATAAAATCAAAAAATAGAAATGAAAGCTGGGGAACGATTGCTGGGTGCTGTGTCATTTGCACCATTAGGTGACACAGAGCCAGCAAAAAATTTTTTTTGGGAAGGTCTAAATGCCTATAGGCCATATTAAAGAAAAATACAAAAATAAGGCATCAAAGGCCACTTTTCATGGTGTCACCAGTGTCATTCAAATGAATACATAGATCAATCTCTCGCTCTTTATGACTAAGTTAAGGTAACTCAAGAAGCCATAGGTATGTGCAAGTTATATCAGTGCATGAGTATTGATACGAGGACTTTAAGGTGCAAAAAACTTGAATTTTCACATGTAGTATTGATACAAAAGGGTTTGGTATCGATACCCAAGGATTGTCATCAATACACAACATGTTTTGTATTGATACAATAAGGCATTTTACCTTGCTTGGACTATTTTTCAACCCTTAAAAATTTGATTCAAACATGTTTTTGGCACCAAGAAACCATCCTAAAACATTGTAAACCTTTGCTTTGGGCCTACAATCAGATTTAAACAAATTTTAGAGCCCAAACAACCAATGACAAAGGTCACTTTCATAAGATATATGGTTGTAAAAGGGTGGTAGGCATATCAACAGCTAGAAGGTTGTTGCATCCTTTTTGTTCTCTTTCTCAGCATGACAAAACCAATGAAAAGAAAACCAGCTGAGCATTGTAGCTAGAGATGTTCCTTGGTCTAGGAGAGAAAAATAAAAAATGCCCCTACCTTGTTTCCTAAAGGCATCTGAGCATTAGATTAAAAAGAAGACTCTCTCCCATTTGAAAAAAAAAGAAAAGAAAAACTCTCTCAGCCATAAAAAAAACTCTCAAAGAAGTTCTCCAGCAATCCCAAAAAACTCTTTATACATCTCTATAAATCCTCAATCAACTCCAGCTTCAACAACTCACCAAAACACTGTTTCATTGGCTTCCACCCACAACCAGCCATTATTCCAGTAGCTCCCTAAAACTACCACTAGAACACCTTTAAAAACTTAACCTTTCACACACTTTCATCCTAAAAACACCCTATTAGCAACCATATTACTAGAAAGCTTTTTCCTTTTGCCTTTTTTTGCTAAATAATAGCAAAAAAAGGGAAGAAACTGAGTTTAAAGTCACTGCTTTAAAAAAAAGAGGAAACATTAAGCTTTTGCTAGTATATTTTTTACCTTGTTCCATATATTTTCTGTTTTGATCATCCATTTCATTTTAATGAGCCCTTCAGGCTGCGATGGCCCTCCTAATACTCCCATGCATATTTGCTGCCTTGGTTGTGGTAGTCCTAGGATCTTGATGACCCTCTTGACACCTTGATGTTGTTGGATATATAAACTCAACTTGCCTCATTTCTATCATCATACAGCCTTTTCTCATTTATCTTTTGCCATGTTCCATCCATATTCACATATCCATTTTAGATTTAAATAGTCATCTTAATGTGTTTTACATATATTCAAATATTTTTCTTGTGTTTTAAGGAGGTTCATGAAATAAAAATGCTCTCTTGACAACTTTAACATCCACTTTTTTGTATAAACATGTTTATATCACCTTCGTACACCCTATTTCTCATCTTCTTGCATCTACATTACCTATGTCAAAATGTCTTTTTTGCATCTTTGCATGTTTAATCCATGTTTATCTTTGTATGTGTTGTATTTTGTTCATGATATCTCCATTAAAATACTAGCTTGTTTCTTGTAAACTGATTTTTAGAAACATCCCCAAGTTAAGATCATGTAACCTTCACTTGAAGAGTAGCATGGATATAATGTTTTCATCAAATTAGTCTCCAATATTAGGGGCAAATCAACATTTTAGCACTGGATTCATGGTGAAATAAGTTCATTTCTAAAAAAAAGGGAAATCCTTTTTAGTATTAATCCTTGGTCTTGAGTCTCATGTTTTTTCTGGAGACATGGTCAACGGGTTGTTCCATTATCCCAAACTACTCTAAGACTGTGGAATAAACTTGTAAAGCCCGTGTTACTTTCTGTCATGGATGTTCAGATGTTCTAGGCCTGAGTCTATCTACAAACAATTGGAATATTGAATAACCATCCTATTTTCTATAGTAGCACTATAGTCCAAAATTGAAAAATCATTTTTGAACCATAAAATATTTCCTTTGATTTTTCTAATATTTTTTCTTTAAAGGGCATCGAATTACCTTTCTAGTGGTGTTTTATTTGCCCTCAGATCATCCAGGATAAGGGAATTATGATTTTTTGAACCTTTGCTATCTGAAACCCCTAAAATCAGCATGTAACATTCTGTTTAGGCCATAACAACCCACCAGATGATTTTTACGAAATTTTTAAATATCTTTTACAAAAAAATTCACAAAATTCCCTTTCTGGAACGCTATTATCTATGATCTAATGATCCCGAATAAGCTTAGAATGATTTTTTGAAATCCATCATACCCTTTTAATTGTACATGCTACCAATGCTGAGACGAGCCTAACTTTGAAAATTAATTCCACCTAGAAAGTCATTTTCTAGAATTTTTGGAATATTTTTATATTAAACCTTGTTGAGTTACCTTTCCAATGGTACCTCATTTTACCCATGAAGCTTTTGGATGTACCTAAATGAGTTACCTTTCTAGCAGTGTCTTATTTACCCTCAGATCATCCAGGATGAGGGCATTATGATTTTTTGAACCTTTGCTATCCGAAACCCCTAGAACCAGCATGTAACATTTTATTGGGCCCATTACGGCCCACCAAATGATTTTTATGAAATTTTTAAATATTTTTTCCAAAAAATTCACAAAAATCCCTTCTTGGAAAGATATTATCTATGATCTAACGATCCCAAATAAGATTAGAATGATTTTTCGAAATCCATCATGCCCTTTTAATTGTACATGCTGCTAATGCTGAGACGAACCTAACTTTGAAAATTAATTCCATCTAGAAAGTGATTTTCTAGAATTTTTGGAATATTTTTATATTAAACCTTGTTGAGTTACCTTTCTAATGGTACCTTATTTATCTCATGAAGCTTTCAGATATACTCAAACGAGTTACCTTTCTAGCGGTGTCTTGTTTGCCCTCAGATCATCCAAGATGAGGGAATTATGATTTTTTGAACCTTTGCTATCTGAAACCCCTAGAACTAGCATGTAACATTTTATTTGGGCCATTACGACCCACCAGATGATTTTTACGAAATTTTTAAATATTTTTTCCAAAAGGTTCACAAAACTCCCTTCCTGGAAAGATATTATCTATGATCTAACGATCCCAAATAAGCTTAGAATGATTTTTCAAAATCCATTATGCCCTTTTAATTGTATATGCTGCTAGTGCTGAGATGAACCTAACTTTGAAAATTAATTCCACCTAGAAAGTGATTTTCTAGAATTTTTGGAATATTTTTATATTAAACATTGTTGAGTTAACTTTCAAACGGTACCTCATTTACCCTATGAAGCTTTTGGATGTACCCAAAAAAATACAGGAATGAGGGGACATAATGCTGTCCCCTATTTTCAACCTAATTTTAGAATCTCTTTTTATCGAGACATTCAGATGTCTCGAAATGCATTCGGTTGATTCCCCCACAACATTAGCCCCTTTTAACTAAAATCAAAATTAAAATACAAAAAATAGTATTTCATATTAAAATTTTTACTTATGGAGATACTCCAACTCCATTATTCTAAAAAGGATACTCAAACCCTATTTTTAATTAAAAAATTTAAATTTTCTCTTTGTTCCTTAATGCTCACCTAACTTTAGGGATACTCTAACCCCACAACCCAAAGGGGATACTCCAACCCCTTTTCTTCATTAAAAATTCAAATTTTTACTGTAATCTTAACTATTTTCATGACTTTATTTTAGGGGGTACTCGAACTCCACCTCTTCGAGGGGATACTCTAACTCTGCTTTTACCTCATAAACTTAAAATTTCCTTTTTTCTGGATCCTCCGACTGTTTGATAAAAATTATCTTTGTTCTTAAAATTACCATCGAATCTAGACCAGTCTCTAAAATTGTCATCCAAGTTATTCTTTAATAATTGAAGGCAATTATAAGATACATTTCGATTGCCTCTCCCTTTTTTGTATTATTTTGTTTGTGATTGCTTGTTTATGATATTATTATATTTCTCATTTTTTGCCTTACTAACTTGTTTCTTTTATAGTGTTATTGTGCATTCATATTTAAAATTTGTTTTCCAATAAAATTTATGAGGCGATGTTTCATGTTAGTATCTCTCCAATGCCAAATACAAAACACCCAATTCTTAAAATCCAATCCGAACATCATTTTCATAAGAAAAAATCCCTATGTTTTTCATATCTCCAAGTCTCATAAGTGATCTAATTTTCCTTAATTGACAAAAGCTCGGATTTACATTTTCCAAAACTTCCTGCATTTAAGAGGATTATATCAAAATAGAGACCAAATGGAATAGATTTAACCAAGACTAAAGCGAGACATAGTTAGTACGTACTGATTTTGGGCATCAGGGGGAGGCTCATCCTTTCCTGCGTATAACCAAATCTCGAGCCCAACCAACAAATCTTTAGACGTCGTAGACCTTGAAATCAATGTTTTGAGTTTTGTAACTCTAATATTGTTTTCAATAGGCATCCAATCTTGCCTAACCTAAAATGATTGATGGTGACTCTAAGTTTATGGCCACTTCATGGTGGCCATCTGAGGCTAGTTGGATGAGTGATTCACCCGATGGTTTTTTCGCTTTCGTCCCCATTATTATGCCTAACCTAAGTCCAGATCATGGGATAACTCAAAGGCATGATCACAACCAACCATAATTTATTTCTAAGTTGAACGTGCTGTGCCCTTCTGATCATCCAAAGTTTTAAAGGCTGAGCACATGGTGATAGCTTAGTGACTTTGCTGAGGACCATTTTAGAGAGTTAGGCCTATAACTGGCTATTTCTCACTCGATTCTTGGTTTTTTATCTCTATAATTATTTAGATATAATTCTCTTTTATTTTTGCCTACTAATCTCAATTGTTTATTTTTTTTCCTATGATTGTTAGGGATTATTCGTGCCTAAATAAATATTGATTTGAATAAATATGGTAATTAAGAGTGAAACAAAAAGGTTTGATTGTTTCCTTGACACACACCGTGCACTTGCATTTGTACTTGATTCCCACCATAAACCATAGTGTGGTTAGTATCCTAGTTATTAGGAGGAAGTAAGCCATCTACCTTTATGAGTAACCCTTTGTATAGGTATGGCAAGACCTTCCGGGATGTAAATTACCTATATCTCTCGTGAGTATCCTTTACACTTGCATGGGGAAATACATCCATTGGATTAAACCCGTTTTGCCAAACCTGTGATAGGCCTAGGATCGAGGTGCCTTGACTATTCTTACTAGATAGAGGAGCGATTTGGATATGAACTAGGCATCAACTTAAACCCATATAGTGAACCCTATGAGCTAAACCATGTCAACCCATATCGAATACTACTAGAATAACCCAAAGATTAGAGTCACTTAGGGAAATACTGATTACCTTTACTCCTATATATCGTTGGTTACGCAGGTGATGATGGGTGAACATTGTCACCCGGATTTGTCTTTTTATTTTCATGATCATTGCTTTAGGATATGCCATCATGTTTGATGGCAAATATTCTTTAACAAATGGGTAAAGATAAGTGAATGACATTACCTGCAATGCCATATTGAAATAGTTATATTTGACCGAAATAAGCCATCATACTACCCGAACAATGGCTTGCATGTATTTAACATAAATGGTGATGAATGAACATCATCGTTTAAACGATCAATCTTAGTCATCACAAGTTATCATGTTGCTTCATGAAGAGGAAATTTTAATATGGGCATGCTGGTATACTGCCTGTTTAATGTCTCAACATTTATATTCATCGTGTCTGCCCTAGGCATCTTACCACCTATTCTCAGGGTAAATTTTGTCACACACTTTTGTTGCTATTCTTTCATTTCCTTATCTTTTACCTATTATTTTGTATTGGTTACTAACTCGTTCTCTTTTTGCTTTTTTTTTTTTTCACCATGAATCATTTCATCATAATTACTATCATCATGGGACAATTGACTAATGGATCAGTGTTCTCCAAGAGGCATTTGTCATGGAGCAACAGTTCACTTTAGAGCTAAAACCCTTTGAAAAAGTCGGAGCATGATCGGAGCATCGATAGTGTAAAGACGGGGATGTTTTAAAATTGGGGAATGCTTTGATAGTGCATGAAAATATTAAGATCGGATACTGTCAAATGATTAGTAAGATCTAAAGACCATATGAATTAATTGGGATAATACTGAAAGGGAATCATTCACTAAAAGATACAAAGACATTGATTTCTTCTTCAAGTTTACTTGGATGTCCATTGTTGCAAGTGACCTTTCAGTTATGGAATCTAGCATATCAGTGTTTCACTTTCAATCATGAAGATTTTGTCCCCACAATCGATGAATGCACCATATTACTCAACATTGAAAGGGTAAATGTCGACAGAATATATTGTAAAAGGTTAAATCCTCCAACCCTCAAGAAAAGATTAGTTTAAATCCTCGGGCCATGAAGTCTTGGATTAAGAGTCATATCAAAACAAAGGGGAACAGTGAATGTATCTGGGCTAGTTTGAAAAAAGCAATGGCAAGTACTATTGACATCTAAAAAATCCAAGATATCTACACTTTGGTGATACATGGTTTAGTTATATTCTCAAAGACATTAGCCTATGTTGAAGCCATTGTAGCGATGTTTTTTCTCCTTTATGTTGCAACGTTAATCCTACACTGGTTATCATCACTGAAACTATTCGAGCGCTAAATTTTTGTAAGAAAAGGAGTATGGGCTAACTCATTGGATGTACACCATCCTTCACATTTGGCTCGTTAGTCACTTTGGCCTAGAAAAAAGTAGGATGCCTTGTTGTTTCTTACCCAACTTTAGCCCTATTTCTAAGGTACTTGAAAAGGAATGGCCTCAAGACAAATCTAAAAAGCAATAGGTCAAAAAATTCCAAAACCTCAAGAGAGAGAAGGTAACATGGAAGGCCTTTCGATTTTCCCCACAAATAATCATATACTGGTGCAGAGATTACAACTGCATGCCACTCATAGGATTAGAGGGGAGTACTAGCTATACCCCTCTTTTAGTCATTCAATAGTTCTGGTGTCGTCAGTTTATCCCCTTCGTCCAAGACCTAGAGTTGTGGGATTTCAACTATGGTAAGTCTTACTACAAGTCAAAAGTCCAACTAGCCTTTCATACATAGAAACAAACCTACTGCATGGAGAGATATTGAAGAAGGAGTAGTATGTCCCCAAGATATAATGAATAGAGGATCTCTCAAATTAATGAGCGCATACCCCTGTCTGTTATCAAGATATCATAAATGCTGATTGACAAATTTCTTTTCAAGGTTGAATTGCTCAAGCGATAGTTCAAACAAGAAAGGGTAACCTTTGCCAAAAAGGTTACTTGATTAAAGGAGAAAAATAGTCAATTGAAAATGGACCTCTACTTCAAGGATGGCGAGATTAACAAGGCTATCAAGAAGAAAAATCACCTCAAGCAAGATCGTGAGAGTTTGAAAAAAAAATATATGGCCCTTAATAAAGCAAGCAAGTCTCGAAGACTTGGAAAGTCATCGATCGAGTGAAGGATAAAAATTACTACTCTCGAGAAGGAACTACACCAATAGAGAAAAGCTGGTAACGTCAATAAGGAAAAGCTTGTTAGAACCCAAGCTCTTGCATCAACTTATTAAAGGAAAGATGAATGGTTAGAGGCTTAAGTCCAAGATTTGAGAGCAAACTAGGCCGAAAATAGAGTTCTAACATTTAGAGTTCAAGATTTACAACAATCTCTTCAAGCTCGCCAAGACCAAGTCAACACACTAGTGAAAGCCTTTGATCAGCGAGAGTAAGAATGGCTTCAAATGGTTGATCACACATGCCAAAACTATCGGAACGATGATCGCTGTCTCATAGAGCAGATCCAGGTAGCTCAGTTGGAGGCCGAGAACCTGATGAATGTAGCCCTATCCTTGACACATGAGATCTTGCCCATCAGAGTCCATGAACAAGAGTTATTGTATTTCTTAGACCATGTAATCAAGCAATGTAATCGTGTTAGGCATTTTCAAACTTAATCACATGTAACTAAGACATTTTGTTGCTTTAATGAAATATGCTATTGGTGGAGCTGTCCCTTTATCCAATTATCCTTTTTGCATTTGTATAACTAACATGGTTTTTATTCATTCATGATCGCATATTCATTCTCATTGCATTAAACATATGCATGAACATATCATAAAGGTTTAATCAAGAAATAATTTAAAGTGAAAGTGATCTAAAACATAAAATCTATAGTTCACTATCGGTACAACACTTGTAATTGTTAGAAAGCAATGGAAAACGATCACTAAGTCTGCATCAAAAGACTCAAACTCATGTATAAAGAGTCCCAAGAATAGGTACTCCATAAGAATGAGAAACTTCAAGCATAGATCATTGAGCTAACTAAATTGCTGTCTAATAAGTTGAAGGAAAAAGGGTAGATGAGTGCAGTCGAGACAAAAAAAGAATTGACCCACCCTGAAAGTAATTTGAATGGCAGTATTAAGGCCACCAATACTCAAGAAGAGGCACTACATAGGCAACCATTTATTTATATCTATCCTGTAATAGCGTCCCACTTAATTCAAGGATTTCAAGGCATGAGCTCTTTATCGTCAAGGTCTATAGTCTCGGACCTCGATAAACACATGGAGTAAGAGAAGGCAAAAAGGCCCTCAAAAAATGATGAGGACTTGGACAAGTATTACTTATTAGAGAAGCATCTTCGAGCTATGGAAGGAAGTAAAAAATTTAGAATTATAGACACAAAGTCATTAGGGCTAGTTTTAAGCCTTATCATCTAGCCTAAGTTTAAAGTGCCTGATTTTGAAAAATACAATGGGACTACTAACTTTATTGCCTATCTTTGCATGTACTGTAGTAAAATAATGGGACACGAAGAGAATGAGAAGCTACTGATCCATTACTTCTAGGATAGTTTGATTAGGGTAACCCTCTGAAGGTACATAGGACTTGATCTTGTAAGAACTCAGACATGGTAGACTTGGCATACGCATTCCGTAAATAATATAAGCATGTGTTTGATTAGGTTCCAAATCGTCTTTCTTTCATGAACATGGAAAAAAAATCTTTCGAGACTTTTAGATAGTATACACAAAGATAGAGGAAGAAGGCAACTCAAGTTCACCCTTCTTTCACTAAAAAAGAAATGATAATTATGTTTGTTGGGACCCTACGAGCTCTTTACTATGAAAGGCTAGTAGGAAGCGCTATGAAAAATTTCACTGATATGGTCATATTAGGTGAAATGATTGAGAACACCATCAAGAGCGGTAGAATATCCATCAAAGAAACATCTGGATCAATCAAAAAGACAGCACATAAAGGTAAAGAGAGGGAAATGAATGTTGTAGGCAAAATTCATGCTAGGTTTAATTAAAGTCTACATCTAGCACAGCCTATGTACTTCCCAAACATATTGAATATGGGTCTTACCCCTTACTCATCAACACCGCAACTAGTCCACACTAACGTTTTCGCTCCTACAATGAGCTTTGCACCAAATCCCATGCAAAGTGTGACCCAAAATGCACAGCCCTGCAATATGCATAATGCAAGAGCTTCGAATAACCAATAAGCATCCCGAGAAAAAGAGCACTTTAAACTATTCCTTTACTCGTATAAAGAGATTTACAACCACTTATTGGTAAGCAAATTAGTGGCTCTAGTATTCATGAAACCAAGATCACTAGATACCCTAAATGGTATGATGAGAATGTTTATTATGAATACCACATGGGAGCGTAAGGCCATTCCATTGAGAACTGCATTTCATTCAAAAGAAAGATGCAAACGTTACTAAAAAAAAGAGTGATCAAGATTGAGCAAGGTCCTAAACCTTATGTGGGGGCTAACCCACTCCTTAATCATGACAAACTGAGAGTTAATACGATAATCGATGGAAAAGGCTATCGAACTAAAAAAAGCATAGAAGAAGTCAAAACCTCAATGAGCAAGGTCTGACGGCTTTCGTGAAAATTAGAATAGTAACGGATAACAAAAGTTAAAGAAAAATGCCATTGATACATCTTATTGCCACTACGGTCAATAACACGACTTACAACTTTGTCCATCATTCTTGAAGATGGTCCAAGGGATAACGGATTAATCTAAAATCAAGTTTTACGAGGAGTGGGATGAACATATGCAGACACCTAATTTCGTTTAGGCTATCTGTCCCCAAAAGTATCTGAGAACAAAAATGTAGTGGCCACTCTAATGGAGGTCAACTTTCACCAGAGCGGTTTCACATTTTTGTAATTTTAATCAATCATATGTGAATAACTGTATATACACATGATGGAAAAAATCCATTTTTTCGAGTAAAAAGGATGAATCTGTAAAGGAAAAATTTTTGTTTTTGAAAAAGTTCTTGACAAAATTTGGAAATTACCTTTACGAATGATCTCATGATTAATTTTTCTATTTATAAAATTTTCCTAAGATTTTTCTAAAAAAAACTAAAAAAATTGATGGTCGGATAATTTTACTAACACCAGTGTGGTTTTTTACCGATTCTCACCCTGAAAAATAAAAAATATTCAAAAAAAATTTATATTGATATTTTATACCACAAGGTGTCAAGTTGCTTATTTTTGTAATTAGTTTTGAATTTTGTTCATAGTATCATAAGTATTGTACTTTTGAAATTTTTCTAATAAAAATTATTTTGAATTTTGAATTTTAAATTTTTATCTTTACCATTTTGTAAATCAATATTTTGAATAATATGTTTTA
>JBBYHK010015199.1:0-11215 GCA_038382065.1 Adansonia grandidieri | reverse complement strand
ACTTTCATACAAACTGTGCTGGCATTTCTGAAGTGAAATGAGTACTGTGATGGCGTGTCTTCGATGAACAAAAGTATTTATGTGTATGCATGTATGATGTATGTTTTATGTTGTCGTTGTTTTGTTTTTATTTGGTTTTTGGATTACTTGTCAAGGGCCAAATTATTAGTGTTATCAATCAGAGCTTTAACTCAGTTGTATTTCGAAAGTGAAGTATTGTAAAGGTGTGCCTTCAATAAATTAAAGTATGCATGTGTATGCATGTATTATGTATATATAAATGTTTGCATTGTTTTGTTTTTACTTTGGCTTTTGAATTACTTGCTTAGGGTCAAATTATTCATGCTATCAATCTAAAGTTTAACTCAATTATATCATATAATTACTTTTAAAATGATATCTTAATCTCAAGCTATAGTAATTCCATTTTTCTTTTCAAACTGAATATTCAATTTTTAAATTGAGTTATTTTATTCTCCAATCAACTATTGTCCTCAATGTTATAAAAAACTAGAGAAGTCCCTCGTATTGTACCTGTCTCATTTTATTTGTTTATATTTATTTTTCTATTAAATGAATTTAATTTTGATCATTAATTTTCAAAATATTATATTAAATTAAAAAAATTTAAAGAAACGTTTTTAAAAATTTTGAGATTTAAATTAATTTTACAAATTTTATTGAAAATAATGGTCAGAGTTAAGTTGGTTTGAATTGTTAATGCCCAAAACATGCAATATAAAGAGGATTAAAAATGTCAGAATTAGTGCTTTGATGCACGCTTCAATGTTCAAGTTACTAGAAGCATTTGCACTGCCACTCCAATCCAATCAAATCACAACAGTTGATCCAATAGGTGGCAGATTAGATCATATTCGGATTCAAGTTAATTATTTTTACGAGTCTTATCAAGTTAAGAAATAGTCAAAGCAAATTATATTTGTATATAGGTTATTCATTTATACAGTTAATCGAGTTTTTAGTCAACTTACATCAAGTTAAGAAGTTGGATTCGAGTTATTACACGTATTATGTTATTCTAAAACTCAAGTCATTATAAATTAAGTTATTTTTTTATTTAAATTATCCAACTATTGATTATTTTAGATTAAGATATTTTTAAAATTTAAAATATTATGAGTTAAAATGCATTTTAAAAGTTTTAAAATCGACACTCTGCTTTTATCTTTCAATTCGTTTTTACTTATAAATATCATCAATAATTATAAATTTTACTTTTAAAATAATATTATATTAAAATATGTTTTAAAATGTAGATCTTTCTTGTTAACCTATCATATTGGATTTTTCTTTTTTAAATTTGAATTGTTTTAGGTTTCAAATTAATTTGGTTAATGTCAAGTTTTGAATAAATTTGAGTTGAGTTAATTTGAGTTTGGATCATCATATATGTGGAGTTATTTTGATTTTCGAGTTATATTAAGTCGAGTTAAATCAAATATATTCAAATTATTTTCATTTAAATCAATTCGAATTTAAATTAGATTATTTTACTACAGAAAAATACTACAAACCAACGTTCTAGAGGTATTCATGGGCCAACTTATTTGTCCAAGCTTAAAATTCTGTCTAATATTTAAGGAGATTTTGGGTAAAAATATTAGACAAAAAAATAAGCTTGAAAAAAAATGAGGTCTGTTTAGAAAACGGGCCGGGCGTTGGTTCCAACAATCAAAAGCAAAGCCTGGCTCGACCCGTTTTACAATTATATAACATACATTAATTTTATATTTTTATATATTAATAATTTTTATCATATAAAGAATAAATATATGTAATATTATAATATAAATATTAAAAAATATTGAGTTATTTATATTTTAAAACTTAATAAAAGAAAAAAATAAATTCCTAAAATTTAAATTTAAAAAACTAGAAAAAATAAAATATAGGTTGGCATAAATGGACTTGGACTACTAATTTACAATTATGAGTGAGCGTGAATAAAATTTGAAACTCATATTTTAAATTAAATCGTACTTAAACAAATATAAATAATGTTGATCTATGCTTAAGCTCGACCTTAACCTGACCTGACTTGGTCATGAACACCTCTATAATACTCTCTTTCTCTTTTTCTCTTTTTTTTTTGTCTTTTTGAACCGACTGTTTTATGTTCATTCAGCAATCAATATTTATCACATGTGACCCTTAAATATATCTAACGGTTGGGAAATAAAAATGCTGATCGACAATCCAAAACTCAAAGACCTAAGTGGACCGCATTTAGGATTTCATAGATTAAGTTGCAATTTTAAAATTTTTTTCTTCCCTATCAAACACTTCAAAGCTTATATTATTATTAAAAATATATTAAAAATTATTTTTATATTAATATTTATAATTAAATTTAAATAAAAATAATTATTTATTATATAAATAATAATATAAGTAGGTTAGACTAACCCACATAAAAAAAAATCTTTACCCAATTCTGATTCTATACGGACCATATTAAGGGAATTCTTTGATCCTTGAACTAGTCTAGACTGCATGCTAGCAAAAACTCCTGCTAGGTACCACTCTCTCTTCAATCTTGTTCATGTTTTCTAAGTTGCAACTTAAGTAATTGGACTTTTCATTTTTAGGTTTAAATATTTATTTGACTCCTATAGTTTTGATCGATTTTCAATTTGATATTTAAAAAAAAAATTTATCAACTTGATATTTGTAGTTTTATTCTGTTCAATATATTGCACCAAAGTGATATTAGGCTAAAAGAAAGTTGACTTGGCTTTTACAACCAATAAGATGTGTCCATTTGGTTGAGAATGCGATATGAGCTATTTAAAATTTTTTCCAC
Source organism: Adansonia grandidieri (assembly GCA_038382065.1). Taxonomy (NCBI): domain Eukaryota; kingdom Viridiplantae; phylum Streptophyta; class Magnoliopsida; order Malvales; family Malvaceae; genus Adansonia; species Adansonia grandidieri. The sequence continues at coordinate 8,391 of JBBYHK010015199.1, read as the reverse complement.
ATGATTTTTTTTCATTTATTAAAAAAGCTTAAAATTCATTTTATTTTTTCTAGTTAAAAGTTTGGGAATCAAAATGCCCATTGAAGGAACGGTTGTTTTGGGATTTAAGAACAACCCACGTAGAAAAATCATGAATTTTACTAGAAATCGTTTTATTAGGAAAAAAAAATACCAAATTCCCAAATTTTAACCGTTTAAGGTTTTCTTTTTTAATAAATGAGAAGAAAATATGACGTGGAAAAATTTTTTAAATAGCTGATGTAGCATTCCTGGCCAAATGAACATATCTTATTGGCCATAAAAATCATGTCAACTTTTTTGTAATAGAATATCACTTTGGTGCAACGTGTTGGATGGAATGAAACTATATATACTAAGTTGAAAAAAAAATTTTCCTTAAGAAAGGCAGACTAAATTATAAGGGTTAAATGAGTATTTAACTTTTTTTTTTTTTAAGTAAGCATCTTTAATATTTGTGTTTTATATATATTTAAATATAAATATAAGATATGATTTTTTTAATATGTGACATTATAAAAAGTTAAATACATTCATATCAAACATGTCCTCGTATATCTAACATTTACCCTAAATAGAAAATTACCTACACTGCAAATACTAGTCCACTACCCTACATGCTTGGTTGATAAAGTTCGATAACTAAATGTAGCTCTTTCTTTCTTTTATCTTATTCTATTTCAATCCTAAAAGTTAGACCTGTTCAAAGATTCGATAGCTTGCACGGCCCAACCCGGATCATTGTTGATAAAATGAAATAATATTTTTATTTAAATTTAATTATAAAATATAAATTTAATATAAAAATAATTTTTAATATTTTAATATATTTTAAATAATAATTCGAATCATCAGGTTGGGCCAAATTGCATCTAGACTTATATTTTAAATTTTTCGGATTACGACTTAACCCGATCATGAGAAGGTCTAATAAGAACGAAGGGAAGCATTAAAAAATGCTGATGGCTAGTGGATGATGCTTCGAACTTTTTTCTGCGAGTTTGTCATTAAAGTGGGGAACGCTTTTGTATTTTGCCCATTTATTTATAGACTTAAATTAGATAGACAACTTCCTCGCTAATAGACATATTTATGAGTCGAGTTTTTTTGTCAAATTACTATTTTAATTATTAAAATATTTTTTATTTAAATTTAATTATAAAATATAAAATTAATATAAAAAATAATATTTTAAAATTATTATAAACAGTAAAAAGGATTTTTGAGTTGGCCTGAACTCAATCTGACTTAGATTTAGACAAAACATTTTAAATAAATTAGGTTGCAACCTGGTCTAGCTTATAGACAAGTCTACTAGCCAAGTATTGATGATAAATTATGAAATTAAATGTTAGATGTTATGTCCAAAGCATAATTTACTCTACTAAGAATCAGTAAATAAATAGAGATCGTATTTATTAGAAGGCAAGGAAAATTTTTAATTTCATAAATAAGATTATCTATCATATATTTTATTTTTTAGTTAGTTTCTTAAATTTTTATAACATGCACTAAAAGAAGTATCACCTTGGTAATTCTACTTGCGAAGTTTAAATATAGTTTTTCTTTCTTCTTCCAACACGTAGAATGCATTTGTAAATTGGTTTATGGATTCCATGTTTAAGTGTTATGGTCTGCACGATGGAACGTGCCAAGACTATCTATCGAGCATAACGTTTATGCCAAAGTCTCAGCCTATGACATAAGCATTAGCACAAGATGTATATAAACAACAAGTAACTAAACCTAGCCATTTAATTATGCAAAAGATAATGCCAATGATGAATTAGTAGCCATAAAGTTTAGTTAATTTTTGTTAAGTACATTTAGTCCAAATCTCACATCGAGTAATTACATTGGGCCAAGGGAAGTGCTTAACTATAAATAAAAGTCTTAGCCTTTAGGGAGATACACCACTTATGAAAGAGAGACTACTGATGAGAGAGACACCCTATATACTAGAAAGAGGTTATATTAGGGTTTTTACGTGGTAATTTACAATATTTGTGAGGAGGATTTTGTAACTTTGTTTGTGTAAAATTTCTAAGTTGTAGTTTTTATTAGTGGAGATTTTTTTTACCCTTTTAGGGTTGTAGGCTAAAATAGTTTAATCATGTTAAATTTATATTCTTTTATTTCTTTACCATTGAGTGTTTTTTTTTTGTGGGTTGCTACACTATTCCCAACAATTGGTATCAAACTTTTGGTTCGAAAGAGGAATGTTTCATTATAGTATAGCTAGTGCGATGAAATTTGAAGTCTTGATCTTTGATAGGAAAAGCAATTTCACTTTATGCCGTACAACACAAGATCTTTTAGTGCAATAAGGTTTTTATGCTACTTTGGATTAAAAAAAGAAAAGTGAGTGGCAGTCTATGTAGAGGAAAGCTGCAAGCACAATTAGGTTAGTTCTTGTTTCTTCAATTAAGTATAACGTGTTTAATGAGAAAACATCTAAAGGGATTTGGAAAAAATTGGAGGAGATTTATGCATTTCACTAACCAATTACTTGTGCTTGAAGATAGACTTGTACACATTGGGAATGGAAGAAGGAGGTAATCTACATGATCATATTAATAAGTTTAATCAGCTAGTCTGCCAATTTTTGAATATAGGAGAGGATCTAATTGATGAAGAGCAAGCAATTATTTTATTACCTTCATTGCCCCAAGCTTATAAATCATTGGTGGGATTGCTATTGATTGACAAAAATACGATCAAGATAGATGATGTGATCATAGTGCTGAGAGAGGATCAAAGAATGCAAAGAGAGGATCATGCCAATGAAAGTGGAAGCATACTAGCTGTGGAGAGATATAAAAAATGAGAATTTTTTTGCGGTAAAACAGGACAACGATAAAAGTCTAGAGGGGGAGATTATAGTGATGTGAAGTGCTGCTATTCCTAAAAAGCTTGGGACTTTCAATTTTAATGTCCACAGATGCGAGAAGACTTGAAGAGTAAGCTGTTAAAAGCCAATGTGAAGGCATCAACTAATGCAATTGAAACTAATGATAATGCTGATTTGCTTTATATAGATAGTAATGATTTTATTGAGAGTCATTTGAAATGGGTATTGGATTTTGCCGCCGATGTGTTTGTGTTAAGGATCAAGCCATATTTACTACTTTGCAAAAGAATAAAGATTTTGACTGTATAAATGTGGGAAATAAACTAAAGTTGAAAGTAGAATGCATGGGAAGAGTTTGCCTAAAGCTCTACAATGGTAAAGTCCAAGATACTCCCAATGTGAGGTATATGCCTACGGTTGATGTCAACATTATTTTAATGGGAGAGATGACATCACATGGATGCAAGTATGTGGGAATTAAGAAGAAAGGCAAAGTCTACAAGAGAAATTGCTTGGTTCTATATAAGGCAGAAAAAATGAGAACAACATTTGTTATTTAAAAGGATACTTTTTGAGGGGAATGCTTGAAGGTAACAAGGTAGAGAAAATGATTGAGAAGAGAGTTCAATTTTCAAAAAAGATTAAGGTAATTGAGGATTTTGAATCAATGGATGATTTGCTCAATATATTAAGTCCATATCCCACATCGAATAATTATGTTAGGCCAAGAGAAGCGTTCAATTATAAATAAAAGCCTTAGCGGTTAAAGAGATACTTTAATTGTGAAAGAGAGACCCAATGTACTAAATAGAGGTTGTATTATGATTTTTAGGTAGTGAGTTATAATATTCTGAAAGATTATTTACCATAAGTCATAGATGAATAAATGTAACTTTAAAAATCATAGATGAAAATAAAATATGAATAAAGATTATAAATAGTAATTATAAATTTTAAAATTCATGAATGAAAATAAAAATTAATAAAAAATTTTAGATTATCAATAAATTTTACTCTTTGATTTGGTGTTTACCATTAGCTACTAATGAACTACCAAGAAATTTACTAGCTTTTTTTTTTTTTTTTTTGTTTTATTTGAATTATTTATTATCCAGGGCACTGATGAACTACCCAAAAATTTTACCAACCATCTTTTGCTGCTATTCGAATTATACCTATTGCTATGTGTGTGTGTGTGTGTGTGTGTTTGTGTATATATATTGATTGAAAGTCCACTTTCTAGGCATTACCGCATTACTCAGTTTATTACTAATTATTAACATAGAGATTCGAGATTAATGTTTGTAAATTTACTTGGGAATAGTGAGATATTAATGCTTCTATTAATTTTTACAGAATTTGGGTCTATGTTCACACTAAAATCACCTTTTTCTTTGGTAGGTACCTGTAAATAAATAAATTAAAAAAAATTCAATTTCAAACAAAAATAAAAATAAATTTATTTATTTCAAATAAAAATTAAACAATTCAATTTCAAGACAATCAATCTTTTAAGTTATAAATAATTTCAAATTTGGTGAGTTCCAGCTAATCTTAAGCCCAACAGTTCGTCCTTCTTTGTGATTTGCATATTTTGCAAAGTTATTTTTTTAATTTAAATTTAATTCGATTAATTTATATAATTATTTTAAAATTAATATTTAATAAATTTTAATTTTAATTTTTAATATTTATAATTTTTTTCCTACATTACAACATATTTTTTTTAAATAAAGGAAGTTACTGGAGAGCAACTAACACAGTCTAAAACTGAAGGGAATTAACCCCAATCTATGCTATCCAAGGTCTAATCGAAAGATTAAAAAAAAAATGGTGGTTTTAAAAATTTTCATTATATGAGCTCGGAGAAAATCTGTGATAAAAATTTGTGGGTAATATGTAGGTCCACTCATAAGTCGGGTTGGGTCATAATTCAAAAATTTTTAATTTTTTTATCTAAATTCGGGTTGGGCAAGATTGATAAATTGTTTTACCCTTCATAATATTATTAAAATATTATTTTTATAATTAAATTTAAATATTTTTATTATTAAACAGTAATTTGAATTAAGTCGGTTCAAATTTATAAACACCTTAATCAAAGTTCAACCCAAAATTATCAACAACTTGTACGAATCTTGACCCGAACATTCAAAATCATATTTTAAAATAGCTTAAATGTTAATTTTAATATCACTCCATTATTGTAGATTCAAAATTACACTCCAAATAATAAAAATATTATATTGATTTATCTTATACGCAGAAGTGTAACTTAGGAGACATAAATCATATATCACGTCACCTTGTTTAATTTTCATAATTCATTAGGTATGATTTTTTATTCAATTAATTTTATAATTTCATAATTTATAGTTTGGTTGTTTTTTTTTTTTAAATCATGCTTCGAGATTGCTCGAATATGCTTTGACATTTTTCAAAATATTAAAAAATACTTTTATATTAATATTTTAATACTTTAAATTAATTTGATCTAAATTCAAAAATTATTATTCAAAACTAATTTAATTTTACACGCAAGTGAATCTCTTTTATAAATATATAGGAAAGTTGTTCTATACACTATCAGTGCAAATTTTAAATTCTTCAAGCAGTATTAAGATGATGATACATACTCTATAAATATAATAAAAAATTAAAAATAAAGTGGGATACATGGCAAACTTTTAACTTGTTGTGAAGTTAAAAAGTTTGTACTACCAGTGTACCAAATACTTGATCGATATGATTGAAATGCTGGATTAATTCAAAACTTTACATGTACGAGAAGTATAATTATATTGTTAAATCTAACGGTTAGTTTGTTAAAATATAAATTGTTTAAAAAATTATGCACGTAGATAAAATTAATTTAGTTTTGCAATAATATAAGTGAACCCTTCCTCTATATATATATATATATATATATATATATATATGGTTTTAGCTGGTTGCATCATATATATATATATGGTTTTATCTGGTTGCATCACTCATGCATGAAAATATACATACTGTAATTTACTTTATCGTTTAAAAAAAAATATCTAGTCTTGAATATAGGTCTTTTTTTACTCATATAATTTTTCAATATAAACTTTCATTCGTTTAATTTTTAAGTGGTTCTTTAATGTTAGTAATATTATGTCTGTTCAAGGGTTAAGTAGTTTATTCGGTCCGGTAGGCTCGGCTCGACTCAAGTACGACTTGGGTGTGTTTTTTTTGTGGTCTGGATTGGTTTGGATCACTATTCATAAAATTAAATAATATATTTTATTTAAATTTAATTATAAAAATAATTTTTAATATTTTAACATATTTTAAATAATAACTCAAGATTCTGAAATGGATCAACTTCGAATTTAAACTTGAATTTTAAAATTCTTTTTCAAGCTGCGATCGATTGAATAGGTCGTGTGTTTGGCATGGCGTGAAGAAAACCAGCAAAATCAACGTGAAGCTCAGGCTGCCCAACCGAAGGATTTAATTTGGACCCAACAAAATAGAAGAATAAGAAGAAGTATACACATTAGTATCTTATAATTGAATAAACTTTCAAGGCAGAAATAAAAAAGAAAAAAAGTTTAATTTATAGTCTCTCTCTCTCTCTCTCTCTCTCTATATATATATATATATATTATGAGTAGTTTATTTGTAGTATTTTCAATTGCTTTCTTGTTCCCTAATTCCTTCTTGATAAAAAAGTGATTTATTGAAATTTTCTTTTGTTTAGTTATTATTAGGTTTGCTTAACGTATGTCTATAAGCATTGATTAAAGATTCTTTATTTATCATTTTATAAGAGTTCTTTTTACATTTAATATATTAATTTTACAAAATTAAAAAATATATCAATTACAATTTTCTTTTCATATATATATATATATGTATATCACCTTAACTGGTGTCTAGTGGTACTAGTTAACATTATTATTATTATTATTATTATTATTATTATTATTATTGGGTATGAAAGGAAATGGTTCATTAGGAAGCAAAAATTATTAACAAATCCGGGTTAAAAGTTATAATTAAATAATTCATGAAATTCCATAAATTTGATGTAGGAATTGTTCATGCCCAAACCAATATATTATACATTAAATTATGAATTTAAAAAGTAATCTAAAGCATGCGAACAATTCACTATACATTTTTCCCTTCGGAGAAAGCAATCTAGTTGATGGTTTAAGTTATAATTAACAAAATTAATCCATGAATTTAGTATATAGGAATTATTATCCATTCCCAAACCAATATCTTTTACCTTTGATATAATCAACAAATTAATTCATGAATTTCATATAATTAACAAATTAATTCAATAATTTGATGTAATTTAGCTTTAATTCTTATGCACTAAACGTGCATAAAAATTGATCATCTAAAATTTTGTAAGAAAATTACCTTATCTTTGCAATTAAGGTGCATAAAAGCAATGGTTGAAAACAAAATTACTTTTTCTTTGCATTTTTTTTTTCTATCAAACACTCAAAGAAAAGAAAAAGTATGCATTTTATTTTTTTTAATTTTTTTCTCATTCATTTTTCATTCCACTTTACCATATAAATCCTGAAGTTTGATATGTTCTTGATATTGAGTTTATTTGGGAATATAAACATATATTTGGAAACAAGTGTTTTCGTTTGTATTTCATTTCTGTGATGGCCATGCACGTAACAAATTTGGATCTAAATTTGACAATTTAATTCGTACATGTATATCGTGCCTTACATTTTATTTTTCATATTAGTCACGTAAACATAAACATGATATAAATTATTAAATATATAAAAAATTTTAAATATAAATACAATATGTATACTAAGCATGTTATGTGAATCGTGTTAATTATGTTAATTATGTTTAACTATCTTGAATTGATTATACTACTCTTTTATGTTTCTTAAACGTATTGTATTTCTATAGTATGTTTTTATCATGTCCAAAATTGCTTTTCCTAGATCTATTTGGGCCTATTGTTGAGTTTGTTTATGAAACTCCGTTAGCCAATAGAAATGTTTATGGGTTCAGCCCCACTTCAATTTTTTTTAAAAAAATTTTCTATCCATGCCCGAGTTAGATCAGACCTAGGTTGACCCAAAAACTATGTTCCACAATGCAAAATAATATTACAAAAATATTTTTTGCTATTTAAATAGTAATATATAGTTGAACCAAACCGATCCAACTGATAAAATTTCTTATTCTGATTTAGCTTAATACAGATCATGTAGATTGCCCGAGCATGAACAGATTTTGCAAGCACAGATAAAAAGAGTGTTAGCTCCGCTACTGCAAAATGAACAAATGATTAAAATGATACTGGAATAAATTAAATAATCTAATCAAAAAATCATGGAATAAATATACGTGTTACCAAAAAATTAGAAACGTCAGATGTTACACGATCGAGTCAAGGTTGAACCTGTGACCTTAAGACATTTATTGCCTGCCACCAATGTGCTCGACAGTATTTGCAACACGTCTCCCAGGCCTCCTCGATCACGTTGCGATTGTTA